>VDFB02265285.1:43510-110764 GCA_007258455.2 Sequoia sempervirens
TACTAGGACTCATATGCCACAAGTGGTGTATCAATCCCACTCTTCTTTTTTGAAGGGTTAAGACCTGAATCAGGTCTCTAATCTCTGCTCTTCCTTCCACACTTTGTTTCCAAGCCTGAAACTCTGATTTGTAACTTTTAGGCGAATTTGATCTTGCAATGTAGGTGACAATTGAAAATTTTTCTTCAATCTTGTTACCTTGTCTTTAAATATCCTTCAAGCCTCAAATCACCTAGATCTACAATCACACATGTAGAGAGAAGGACAAACTTGTTGATTGTTAGCAAATAGGGGTTTGCCTTGGTCAAACCCTGTTTAGGTAATTAAATCTTGTGATGAAACAATGAAATTATATGAACATGAAACATGAAATATGAAACATGAACAATGATACCATGAATGATGGCTTGAGATACAAATTAGCAATCTAACATGAAGTGGCCATGTAGAATACATAGATCTTGATCTTGAATATGGATATGAAACAATTCTTGCAAGTGGATCTTCAATGCTACATCACAACACTAGCTCAAAAACATGCTTGATACTTGATGATATTGACATGATAACGGATCTTGAATTTTTGCAATAAATGATGAAGAATTCTACCCTTAAATGCCTTAGAAATTCTTTTGTACACTCTCTTGACACTCTTGTGAAGTCTTGGAATGCTTAACTCTTAATTTCTTAGGATGATATCATGAAGGCTTAGTGAAATAATGATTTGATACCTTGTTTATATAGTCAATCCATCCAATTTACCATTTATTAGATCCTAGAGGCCGACATTCATGAAATTTGAACTTAAAACGTTGATTTCCTGCTCAAAACCACAAAAAGGGGCCAAATGGTACTCATACACCATTTATGGAATATACGTCCCATCTGGATGGGACTCATATGCCCAAGGTGGTGTATGGGTCCCACCAAGATTTTTCGAGTGGAGGAAATGTCAAGGAGTTGGAAAGTTGAGTATATTTGATGTCTATGTTAGGATTTCGATTGAAATAAGCCTCAAGATGTATAATATAGGGTCTTAGGGGCCTATTAATGATGATATGAAGGTCATAAATGCAGGAGGGACCAAAAATTAATGTGAAGGTATAAATAAATACACTTTACAACATTAAATTAAGGTAAAATTAAGTTTATTTAGCTTAAAAAGGCCTTAGATCCAATGTGAATGTGTAAAAAAAATTACAACACTAGATCAAGGTGACATTAGGTCCATTTTAATGTTAATAATTCCCAAATTAGGTGTGAAAATGTAGAGGGATACTTTTTATGTCATTACATCTAGCCCCTAGTTTAGTGAGATGAGAAACTTGCTTCAAACTCACACTAAAGTATACATTCAAGAGGGGTCCCAGTGTATTGATGCAGATGGTCTAGGATGACAAAGATCAAGGGAGTGGTCAAGCCCCTAGGGTCTACAATCCTACGTAAAATTGACATAAGCACAAAAAGGACATGACAAGGTGTATGATATGTTGCAAAGCAAGATACACAAACATAAAATGTCAATAACTAAAAGAAAGGAAAAACAAAAATAAAAATAAGTGAAAAATAAAAAGAGGTAGATCAAGCCTCAACCTTTTGTCTAAGTTGTTTGTCCAAAAATGCAAGCTCACTCTGAGGCAATAGAACTTCAAGCTATCTGTTGGGTGAGTATCCAAAAAGGGTGTCTTAGTGAGAAATTCATGGCTCTATATCAACTTCCCATTGTATAATGAGAAAGTCATGCCCACGTTTAGGCTTCCCATCATACATTAACCATACCAAAGCTATACCTCATAATAACTTTTGCAAGGCACCACATAATAATGAAATTCAAGCTCCATGAGGAAATCAAAGCTTTGTATGCTTGAAACTCATGAACAAATAGGAAGGCTCCACAAGCATGAAAAGTGTATTATGCAAGGTGGCCATATAAAAATTGTTGTAAATGAAAAATAGTGTAAGTAATGTTCAAAGGGATTTTTCTTAGTTCATGTA
This sequence comes from Sequoia sempervirens, assembly GCA_007258455.2. Classification (NCBI taxonomy): domain Eukaryota; kingdom Viridiplantae; phylum Streptophyta; class Pinopsida; order Cupressales; family Cupressaceae; genus Sequoia; species Sequoia sempervirens. The sequence goes on from VDFB02265285.1 coordinate 45,506, forward strand.
AAGTCTCATCTTAGGGATCATTGTGCCTAACATCTCCAAGAGAGGAAAAATCAAATAAATATCATGCTCTTAGAGGATTTCAAGCCCAATGACACCACCAAGAAAATGACGCATCACAAGAAGAAAGAAAATCGCACAATGAAGCATGAGTGTCAATGTAATGTCACATGTGAGTCAGCTTAAGGCATGTCATCCACATCCCAAGCTTACTCTTATATGTAAATGAAATGTGGTCAACTAGCCAATAGAGATAGTGACAAGTGACATAAAAGGACAAGGCTAGCTTAACCCCTTGCCCCCACTTAGTGCAGAACAAATATGAGTCAAGATGATTGATGAGAAACATGCTAGAGTGAAAATCAGTATCAAATAGAGGAATTAGGTGACTCAACACAAGGATGGGACCACAATCCTTAAGATTTTGGATTTTATAACTCAAAGCTTTACATTCATTAGAAGAATGACCATGAACTCTATGATATGCACAAAATGAACCCTTGTAGTAAAATTTATATCGTGTTCTTGGAGGGAGAGATATCAAATGATCTTGGAGGAGTCTCGACAAGATTCCCTGTTGATCAATAGAAGATGTTCCTTTATTTTGTGACAAAGATATATCTTGCTTGGTATAGGATGTCATACTTACACAATACTCTTTAGATTGCAAGATTTTGCACTCTCCTTTTTGAGAGGGTGTAAAATCTATCAAATTCAAATCGTTAGTGTTTTACATGATGACGTTGATGTTAAGTGAGGATTTATTGTTTCTTTCATTTCTTTCAAAGGACAAAAACCAAGACCACTAGTGTCTATTAATTTAGGATGCACTAATGTTAAAGTTGGTTTAGAGGAACCTTTTGTAAGAGTGTTGACATTAAGTGAAGGCTTGCTAGGAAAATAACCAATAGTCTTTTCTACGTGTTAGGCTCTATAGGGACAAAAATACCTTGTTCTCTAGCACCACATCATTTTCCACTATATTCTAGTTCCTTCATAATTTCATAACCTTTTACATAAAGCGCTTTCATTTATTTTGGATTCATTGGTTGTTCATAATCAATTTCATCAAAGTTTGTTGTGTAATTTTCTTGATGTTCTAAAGTAGTTGAGGTGGATGCTTTCAAATTTTGTATTGACATTACTGCTTTTTCTTTTCCCTTTTCAAAATCTTTGTTTATGATCTTGTATTCTCCCATGAATGTTGGTGTGAAATATAAGGAACACTAATAATCTTCTAATAGCTTCGTGAATTCCTCAATATGTTTTTATTTTTCTTTCTATTGCACAGGTTCTACTTGTGTGGTTGGTGTCAATGTTTTCAAAGGATTTTCCTCATTTTCTCAATGTTCAAACAACTATTTGGTTTAGGGTCAGCTTCAAGTATGTACACTTTGTTGTTGTAGAGAAAGTTCATCATATTCATATTAAGGGTAGAAGGTACCCCATTCATTGCATGAATCCATGGTCTTCCTGAAAGAAGTTTGTATGAAATATCGTGAGGAATAACATGGATCAGTGTTTGTAATGTGGCCTTTCCAACTATAACAAGAAAAGTGATCACACCAAGCGGTTGTTTTCCTACATTGTCAAATCCATTAATAGATAAATATTTTTAGGTTGAATCTTTAATTTATCCATGTCAAGTTTATCCAAGAGGGTCACACTACACACATTAAGGGTGGATCTATTGTCAACGAGGGTTATTTTTATTCCTCAACCATCATAGGAAACTATTATTACTAAAGCATCATTTTGTTTTTGCACTTGCAAAGGAGGGAGCTCACTTTGGTGGAAAACAATGTTAGTGTTCATTTCTTGAATGATATCTTAGAAGCAATATACTTTAGTTGTTCAACAAGATAGGATTAGGCAATGGGAGGGATGTTGAAGGTGTTTGTATTGGTTGTGGATTGTTTGTAGTGCTATATTTATGAGCAATGGTCTTATAACTCGGTTGATGCAAAACATTATTTTTAGGTGGGTAAAGGATAAGTTTGGGTTTGTTTTGAGTTTTTGGTTTGTGTGAAGGTGGCTAAAGAAATAGAGGATTCTTAGGATGTCCCACAGGGTATGTAGGGGGTCCATTAATCAAGGGGGATATAATGGACACTTGTGCATTCATAACCTTAGTGATCTTGGTTTGATGTATTTCTAATAAACGGAAATCTAGTGTCATCTTTGAACCATCATCTAAGGAGGCCACATTACTATTGTTTAAAAGAGATGTGCCAATGTTGTCATTTTATTGTGCCATGATATCCTCTCTAGGAGGATAGTTTTAAAGAGAATTACAAACTAGATGTTCATGACATTCAAAGATTGGTTCTTCTAAAATAACTTGATTGCAAGTAGGGGAATGATCAATGGTTAAATTTTCTTGTTTATCAATGATGGAATTTTCTTGTTCAATAATGTTTTCCCTAGGGGAAGAGAGACACATAAGTTTCTCATGACTTCATTGATCAAAGTATCATCTTCACAACTAGGAGAGATACTAGGAGAAGAACAAATGTGATTGTCATGATTGTCCATAATTCCATCCCTTTGTCCCATGATATCTTCTAAAATAGGATAGGTAGGAGAAGAGTCATAAAGAGTGTTGTCATATATCTTAAATATTTTATTATCCAACACCAATTTATCTTCCTAACTTACAATTCCATCCTCTAAAAAATTATCACAAGAGGGGAAGGTGTTGGGAGATGAATACATAGACTAGTTGAAGTGTTATGTAGGTAGGTTTCAATGGTCTCTTGTTGTGTCACGTTATTGTCATGATTACCTATGGTTATGTTCTCTTGTTTAGTAATGTCTTCCCTAATAGGATGGGTAAGAGGAGAAAAACAACTAGGGTCCTAAAAACTATCATCGATTAGTTCTTCTAACACTAAAATATATCTTCTTCACAACTAAGAAAGATATTAGGAAAAGAATGAATATTATTTTTTATGATTACCAACAGTTGTATTCTCTTTCACTAAACTAACCTCACTCATAGGAGGTATACTAGGAGACGGATCAATGACGAACAAAAAGAGAGGGGAAAGGACCTCATATTCATATGTACTTAACAAAAATTTCTTACAACACTCAATAAGATTTGAAAATAGAACATGAAGAATAATAATTGTACATTTTTGCAATAAAAACATGATGTAATGATTGTCCTACAAGCTTGAAATGCAAAAATGATAGAGCAAACATGCAAAAGGATAATGCAATTTTTGGATTTTGAACATGATAATTGATTGATTATGCTATATGTAAAAATATAAAAATGAAGTGTTGTAAATGAAAATTTGAAATTAAGAAATGCATTAAATAAACCAATTTAAGCTAGATCTAATGAAATGCATGTAACAAAAACTCAACAAACTGAAATAGATAACTAATGACAACAAACAAAATTGAAAAACAAGGCTTTCAATGTTGTAAGAGTATTTTTAGGCCTGATCTAGGACTTCTTTTCATAGAGAGGCATACATGAGTCTCAATCAAGGTTTTCTAGGGGTTCAAATGTCTAAAATGCACAACACAAAAATCCTAGAAAGCAGGCACAAGAACCTATACTAGGATTAAATCACCCAGAGGGACGTATGAGTCCCAAATTAGGGTTTTTACACTATTTTTAGTAAATCCTATCTGAATGTTATGGTTTTTGTTTAAGATGATGTCTAGGATAAGTGTAAATGTAGATGTCAGATGAAATTTAATGATCTAAGATGCAAAAAGGAAACCTATATGCACTTTCACTAATGCAAAACCCTAATGCAAAGTTAATGAAAGCTAGATCTAGGAATGTGATGCACTCCAAACTATAAAAGGGGTGTTCACGTCGATTTCACCAAAATGTAACAATAGAAATAGGGTTCCCCACCTTTTAGGAGATGAAGCACAAGGAGATAGGGTTCTTATTTCACTCTTGTTACTATAAAAATAGAAATAGGGTGACCCACCTTTGAGGAATGGAGCACAAGGGTGGGGTTCCTATTTCACACTTGTTACACTCAAGTAAAACTTAGAGATGTCAATTTGAATGTAGCAAGGGGGAATGAGATCTTGCAATAAGGTATCCTAGGGTGTGATTAAGAACTAAAGGAGTTTCACCACCAAGATAGGGCTTGGAAAGACAAGAGATGAATGAATCATGCAAAGTACCATGCAAAACCTAACTAGATGACCTAGGAAATGAAATTGAAATGCAAAATATCAAACTGGAAATGAACAAAGGTGCACCTAGAAGAGCGATGAGGTCAAAACAAGCTCCAAAACCTTGAAATATTGTTATTTAATGCCCATTGAGACTCGTACACCAATCTGGGTGAGGCGAGTGCAAAAGATGGGGGGCCAAATTGTGGCCAAAATTTAAAAAATGTTTGATAGGCTATAACACAAGTGTGTTATAATGTGCCCACATTATGGCTTGGTCTGACTGAGCCTAAGGCTCGACCACATTGATCCTATAATGTGCTTGTATTATAACATGAGCAGGTTATAAGTTATTAAAACAAAACAAAAAAAGAAAATCAAATTCATTTTTATGTTGACTATTTTTTCTAATTCCCATAGCCAAAAACTCTTATTGTGTGATTACATTTTGGGAGGAGATAATCTTGCATTTTTTTGGTCAATTTATTTCTATTTCATTTCCAAGATGTTGCCACATCGACGGGGAGGTCGAATAAGTAAGGATTGCTTGTTTTTTGTTGTGAATTTGTTTTGAATTGTTAGTTTTTGGTTATTTTTTATATTCATTTGTTGAATTTGTAGGAAGTGATAATGATCTTGAAAACCCTCTTGAAAATCCTCAATAAACAGAGCAACAAGAACATGGAAAAAACCCTCAAGTTCAACAACCACAACAACAATCTCCTCCATCAATTCCTCAACATCGAGTAATTAAAAACAATAAGAAATAGATTGAGGAGTTAATCACGAGGTTGAACGATCTAGTAAGTTCAACCATGGAAAAAAGAACACTTGACAATTTACTTAAAAAAATCTTAAAACATGTAGATGAAATCAATAAACAATTAAGTGGTTGGGCAGATAGGATGCGGATGGAATTTTTTTTTTATGCAAATAAATTATCATATAAATAAGTAAAAGATGAAAAAATTACAAAACATCAATTATGCTCATTATTCACTGACCCACACACAAACCAAAATCTTGATCTCAATGTGAAGAGGTTTCCTATCCATTGGTGCCACCACCAAGGGATCATGAACTATTTTTGAGATAGGTGGTACATGGCTTTTGACTATCCACCATGCAACAATTGTGAAGTTGAGACTCTATTGTGAGTTCATCCTAAACAAAATCCCCAATTATTTTGATATGAGGGACTTCTAGGGGAGAGGTGGGGGTCGGCACAAGATAGACCCGATGCATGAGAGGATCCTAAGTGGAAAGCGAGATGAGCTCTCACTAGCCTAGATCATGAGCATGTCATTATCCCTTCCATCATGAAGGAGAGTGTCGAGGTAACCACCTCACAGTCTATCAGCTCTTTGACCCAAACTACCATCCAACATGCTAGTCCTATAGTACAACACCATTGAGGGGAGTCTTTGAGTGGTAGGCTTCCACCCCATTCATGTAAGATTTGCATGGTGACTTGTACATATGACCCCATTGACATTGAGGAGGCCGTTATGTAGGATACATCTGCAGCTATGGAGATGACAATGGTAGATGACATTTTGAATGAGGATTATGGCATCGATACTCAGTTAAATGTTAGCATGTTCATTGAATTTAATTTATTATTTATTTCATTTTTGAAATGCAAGATTAATTAATTTATTTTTATGATTGTATTAAAATTGCAGGGTCACAATGTTGATACTGGATACATCGGCCCTACACCTATTGACTACTCCACTACTGCTATTGTTGAGGTATGTAAGTAGTAAAAAATTATAAATTTATTACATGTGAATAACATTATTATATGAATGGTATTCTAATATCTAATTTTGGATGTTGAATAGGCTAATATTAGAGGTTTCATGGGAACACCTCCCAATGCCAATGGAGTTAGAAAAACATGCACGCAGGTAATAGCATAAAGAGTTTAACTAATGAATTGTACTTAATAGATTTGTGTATTTTATATTCATATCATTGATTACATTGCATTGCACATCTTTCAAACTCAAAGAATTACTTCACATTCCATAACTAATAACTAGATGTTGATAGATGAAAAAAAATTCAACTACAATATAGTTGTTTAGAAAGTCAACATAAGCAGTAATGCAATTACTTCACATAGCATAAGTAAAAACTAGGAGCAACTGCCAATTGCATTTGTTTGTCATGACATTCCATGAGACCACTTTTTACTTAGGAATATTTTCAAAAATTTCACTGTCTTGTCTATGCTATGGATGCTTGGAAGAAATATATGAAAGAATAATAGTAAGCAATAGCATAGACAAGGCAATGAATTTTTTGAAAAAATTCCTCAAAGAAATGTAGTCTCATGGTGATGTCCCAAGGCAATGAGTTGTTTGAAAAAATGCCTCAAAGAAATGTAGTCTCATGGCGATGTCCATCACCATGAGACCCAATTTCTTTGAGGAATTTTTTCAAACAAATCACCACCTTTTCTATGCTACCACATTTTCCATACATTTCTACCAAAGCATTTTATCAAACAATTCACTTCCTTGCTGCTATGGCTAAAACCCTGAAAAGGTGCTTTCCAACAAACTATGAATTCTTGGAAAAAAATATATCAAAGAATAATAGTAGGAAATAACATAGAAAAGGCAATGAGTAGTTTGAAAAAGTGCCTCAAAGAAATGTGGTCTCATGGTGATGGAATGCCATTCCATCACCATGCGACCACATTTCCTATAGGAATTTTTTCAAATAGCTCACCGCCTTTTCTATGCTACCACATTTTCCATACATGTCTACCAAAGCATTTTATCAAACAATTCATTTCCTTGCTTCTATGGTTAAAAGCCTAAAAAGTTGCTTTCCAACAAACTATGGATGCTTGGAAAAAATCTATCAAAGCATAATAGTAAGCAATAGCATAGAAAAGGCAATGAGTAGTTTGAAAAAATGCCTGAAAGAAATGTGGTCTGATGGTGATGGAATGCCATTTCATCACCATCAGACCACATTTCCTTGAGGAATTTTTTCAAACATCTCACCACCTTTTGTATGATACCGCATTTTCCATACACGCCTACCAAAGCATTTAATCAATTTACTCACTTCCTTGCTACGATGACTAAAATCCTAAATTAGGTGCTTTCCAACAAACTTTCAGATGCTTGGAAAAAATCTATCAAAGCATAATAGTAAGCAATAACATAGAAAAGGCAGTGAAAAATTTCCTCGATGAAATGTGGTCTCGTGGTGATGGAATGCCATTCCATCACCATGATACCACATTTCTTTAAGGTATTTTTTTAAACAGTTCACCACCTTTTCTATGCTACCACATTTTCCATACATGTCTACCAAAGCATTTTATCAAACTACTTGAACTTGTTGTTGTGGCTAAAAGCCTAAAAAAGGTGCTTTCCAACAAACTATGGATGCTTGGAAAAAATATATTAAAGCATAATAGTAAGAAATAGCATAGAAAAGTTAGTGAGTAGTTTGAAAAAATGCCTAAAAGAAATGTAGTCTCATGGCAATGGAATGCCATTCCATCACCATGAGACCACATTTCTTTGAGGTATTTTTTCAAACATATCATCACCTTTTCTATGCTACCACATTTTTATTGTATTTCTACCAAAGAATTTTATCAAACTACTCACTTCCTTGCTTCTATGGATAAAAGCCTAAAATAGGTGTTCTAAAAAACTATGGATGTTTGGAAAAAATCTATCAAAGCATAGTAGTAAGCAACATCATAGTCAAGGAAGTGAGTAGTTTGAAAAAATGCCTTGAAGAAATGTGGCCTCATGGTGATGGAATGCCATTCCATCACCATGACACCACATTTCTTCAAGGCATTTTTTCAAACAACTCATTTCCTAAAGAATAGAAACCAACCCTTTAGCCAAAATTCCCCTCCAAATTATTTTCAAGGTCCTCATCCTCATCCTCAATTTACCAATTCATGGAACCTTCCACCTTTTATTCCACTTGTTCATATCTCGACCCCTCCCTCTTCATGTCATGTTTTCTCTCCATCTCATAACTAAGACCATACTATACCATCCACCCCATCCTAGCATAATACCATAGAGAAGGCAATTAATTGTCTGAAAAAATGCCTCAAATAAATGCAGTCTCATGGTGATGGAATGGCATGACACATTTGTTTGTAATGGCATTCCATTACCATTAGACCACATTTCTTCAAGGCTTCTTTTTAAACATTTTGCTGCCTTCTCTATGCTACCATAGTTATCGTACATGCCTATCAAAGCATTTTACCAAACGGTTCACCGCCTTGCTACTATGGATAAAAGCCTAAAAATAGGTTCTTTCAAACAAGCCATGGATAGGGAAAATAGTAAGCATGATAGTCAGAAATATATAGTTTAATAAGTACTCAAAATTTTGCTTAATATCTCATACATTATAAGTCATGACGTGCATCACTATTGTAGTTTCTGTGATTGAATATTTTTTTGTTTTAGTTTTAGATGTTTAAAGTGGATATACCTCCACATGTTCATAGGGAAATGGAGGCTGGTGTTTCTTCTGCTATAGAATCCTCGATGCCTCTGACAGAGGTATGAGGAAGATTACTAAATTTTAATTTGCATTCATTGTTATAGTTGTTAGTTAGTGAAAAATCAAACCATTAATGATTCTTAGTTTATTTTCTCTTTGAATGGTTTCTACGGGGCTTCAACATGCAACAACATGGGCATGAGAATATTTACCTAAAGGAGAGAGATTGTCTAATGGAGATAAGTGATTATTTTGTTAAATATATCATTATTTATAATGTAATTTCTATATATTAATGTCTTTACTTGTTATTGTAACAAATATAGCTTGACCATGAACTAAACCCTAGGAGGAGCACAAAAGCAATACTCAACCTAAGAACAAATGAGTGATAGACTTATCTCCATCCAGTTGACAGGCAAAGGGAAAGAATTTATTTCAAGAGCATGGAGAGCAATGACTTTTGATTCCAAAGCCCTTTTTTGTATGCATATATGGCATTTTTGTACATATTTTGTATTGGATATATATATATATATATATATATATATATGACTATAGGAATCAAGTAACACGACCCCCTATAAACTGCATTGTGTTTGGTAAAATTTTTAACATGATTGGCGGCATTGGTGCGACAGGCCCTCTAGTACCATGGGGGTGGGGAGACTAGACCTCATGACCAACCTCCTGCAACAGGAAATATTTAGCCAACTGAGCTAGGGCCCCCACCCCTATATTGGATATATTTGACATTGTATGCCTATATGGCATTCTCGTAAGCCTATAATGCTATTTTGTATATATTTTATACTTAAATTGACATATATTGATGTATGCCTACATGGCTATTTAGTTAATACAAATATTTCTTATCGATGGTGTCCATATTTGCATTATAAATTAATAGTTCAATAGAAATGAATTATGTGTATTCAACTGTATTCTTTAAAAATTACGTGTATACTTTGTGACTTATGTGTATTCCAATGTATACTTTGCGACTTACATGTTTTCATGTGTATACCTTGTATTCATGCATATACTTTATATTAATTTATGTACACTATGTATTCTTGTGTATACTTCAAGGCTTACGTGTATTTACAATTGGTTATATATTGTTGTGGAAAACTTAGACTTCTCAAATGTCATGTGAATGTTTCTCTTTTCAATTATTTTGCATGCCATTGTAAGGGATTGAGCTAGTTGAACGTAGCTCAAAGTGATTCAGTGTGTTTGGGTGTGAAATAGGGCCATGCCTAGCATAAACGTATCTACTGAGAAGTGTTGGAATAGTCCGTTTGGTCACACAAGTTGTAGAATGAAAGTTGCACCACTTTGGAACTTTACACTAATTGCATTTGACACTTTTTCCATCACATGAAAACTGGACACCACGGGAAAATGAATTTGAGATAAAAAAAAATAAAAATGAGAGAGGTTATTGTAGATGATCCCAACGTGATCCCATAGGCTCAGATAGAGAGTTTGTAAGCATCATGATTTCTAAGTAATATCCCATCAAATATTGTAGCCATTTTGCATTTTGGACCCTTAAGGGATTGAGTCGGTTGAACGTAGCTTGAATTGATTCAACATCGTTGGGTGAACAAGAGGACTGTGCCTAGCATAAACGTACCCATCCAGATGCATTAGAATAGTCTGTTTGGTCACATGAGTTGCAGAATGAAATTTCCACCACTTTGCAACTTTACATTGCTTGCATTTGACACTTTTTCCATCAAGTGAAAACTGGACACCACAAGAAAAGGACTCCAAGATAACAAAAACCAAGAGAGGTTATTGTAGAGGGGACCAACACAATCCCATATGCTTAGACGAAGACTTCCTAAACACCATATTTTTTGAGTAATTTCTCGTCAAAGATTGCAACCATTTTGCACTTTGGACCCTTAAGGGATCAAGTTGGTTGAACGTAGCTCGGAGTGATTCGGCATGTTTGGGTGAGAAAGAGGACAATACCTAGTGTAAACGTACCAATCTAGATGTGTTTGAATAGTGTGTTTGGTCACATGAGGAACACTACTTGCATTTGACACTTTTCCATCAAGTGAAAATTGGACACCATGGGAAAATGACTATGAAATAACAAAAAATGAGAGAGGTTAATGTAGAGGGGTCCAACATGATCTTGTAGGCTCATATGTAGATTTTGTAAGCATAATCATTTCTGAATAAGAGCCTATCAAAGATTGCAACCATTTTGTAATTTGGACCCTAAAAGGATCGAGTTGGTTGAACATAGCTTGGAGTGATTTGGCGTGTTTGGGTGTGAAAGATGACCATTCCTAGCATAAAAATACCCATCCAAACACATTGGAATAGTCCATTTGGCCACACAAGTTGTAGAACAAAAGTTGCACCACTTTGCAACTTTACACTACTTGTATTTAACACTTTTCCCATCAAGTGAAAACTAGACACGACGGGAAAATGACTCTGAGATAAAAAAAATTGAGAGAGGTTATTGTAGAGGGGCGCAATGCAATCTTGTAAGCTCAAATAGAGAATTCATAAGCACCACGGTTTCTGAGTAATAGCCCGTCAAAGATTGCATCCATTTTGCACTTTGGACCCTTGAGGGATAAAGTCAGTTGAACGTAGCTTAGAATGGTTCAGTGTGTTTGGATACAATAGAGTACCATTCCTAGCATAAACATACCCATCCAGACGTGTTAGAATGGTATGTTTGGTCGCATCAGTTGCAGAACGAAAGTTGCACCACCTTTCAACTTTACACTGCTTGCATTTGAAACTTTTTTCATCAAGTGAAAATTGGACACCATGGGAAAACAACTCTGAGATAAGAAAAAATGGGAGAGGTTATTATAGAGGGACCCAACATGATCTTGTAGGCTCAGAAAAAAATAAATTAATCATCACAATTTTCAAGTAATAGCCCGTCAAATATAACAACTGTTTTGCACTTTGGGCCCTTAAGGGATCAAGCCGGTTGAATGTAGCTCAAAGTGATTCAACATGTTTGGGTGTAAAAGAGGACCATTACTAGCATAAACATACCCATATGAACACATTGGAACAATCCATTTTGTTACATGAGTTGTAGAAAGTAAGTTGCAACACTTTGCAACTTTACACTGCTTGTAATTGACATTTTTTCCATCAAGTGAAAATTGGACACCACAGGAAAATGACTCTGATATAACAAAAATTGAGAGAGGTTATTGTATAGATTCCCTATGTGATCCCAATTCCTTAGACATAATTCCTGTAACTAATATGGTCTCTAGGTAATAGGCCATCAAAGATTGCTACCTTTTTGTAATTTGATGGTTAAGGGATTACAATGCATGAATTACAAATGTTTGAGGGTAGCAATAAATTTCAAAATTTGAGTAAATATCATTACAAATGTTTACATGAATAGATGGTATGCTATATTGATATTGATATATAATCATTAGGTTAATTTGTTTTAATAAATGAGGTTTTTATAATAAGTTAGTCAATTGGGGTTAGTTATAATAGGGAGAGAATAAAATAAGAAAAAGAATGATTGGTAACCATCAATGGTTATTACACTCACTATATTAATAATATGATGTTTACAATAAAATGAGATTTAATTTGCAGTCCTAATTCTTATGTTTGTGCTACAATTGTCTGATATGCTTCATACATCATTCTAAAATGCAAGTGCTTGTAATTGTAGGCACAATGCTTTCTCAAAACTATCAAGTGGTAATACAAAATCATGAGAGAAAATAAAACTATATGAATTCCAACACCCCACTTAAATAAAATATTGAATTATTGTGCCCCATTTTCATGCACACAAACACAACTTATAAGATTCTCTCATAATAACCAAAAATACGATTCAAGGATGCCTTAGGTACTCTGTTCTCATAGATCTTTTACAATGTCTACATCATAGGTGCTCATGATGAGGTTAACTTCAAATGAATAACTTGAAATTCCCCCACTAAGCTTCACACACACTTTTATAATGGCTTAAAATTAGAATTAAGATTTATCTAGATCATCAAAATAAGGTTGTTGCATTGTGTTTTTGGCTGAGATTCTCTTGGATGGCTCATAAATCAGCATTTTTTGAAAGGAGACACCAATCAATTTTTAGTAGTTTTCTTACAAATAGGAAAAGTAAAAGAAGAAAAAGAAAGAGCATCCAAAATGGAAATGAAATTAAAATATATGGAAGGCACCTACAGACAACAAATCCACACCATTTGGTTCCAAGTCAGGAACAACAAGGCTTGAATCTTGATGCTTCCATTGAGGATAGGCATCCCAATCTCTCAACTTAGTCACTCCTACCCATAAATCTTCATTGTGAGTTCCAAGATACCTATTGCACACAACAACCTCTCATGAATAGAATAAATTGAAATTTGAGATGCTCTTATAATGTCTACATCATAGTTTCTCATGATGAGGTTAACTTCAAATGAATAACATGAAATTCCCTTGCTAAGCTTCACACACACTTTTATAATGGCTTAAAATTAGAATTGATATTTGTCAAGATCATCAAAATACGGATGTTCCATTTCTTTTTTGGCTGAGATTCTCTTGGATGGATCATAAATCAACATTTTCTACAAGGAGACACCAATCAATTTTTCGTAGTTTACTTACAAATAGAAAAAGAAAAAGAAGAAAAAGAAAGAGCATCCAATATAGAAATGAAATGAAAATAGATGGAAGGCACTTACAAACAAAAAATATACAACATTTGATTCCAATTTGAGAACAACAAGACTTAAATCTTGATGCTTCCATTGAGGATAGGCATGCTAGTTTCTCAACTTAGTCACTCTTGGCCATACATCTTCATTGGGAGTTCCAAGATACCTATTGCACAAAACAACCTCTCATGAATATAACATGAATAGAACATAAACAAAATATTACTTTCCAACCTTTATAGACCTAAATACAAGCACATTAGTGCATTCACGTTATGGTATGTTGATCATAAAAATACTAGATCCAAATTTCACTTTTCTTCTCTACCTTTGTCACTACAAAATTGTGACCTACAAGCACATTAATGCAGGCTCACATTCTTGGAGACTATATTTATACCATCAATGACATAATCATTAATAATTGATAGCATTGATAATTATACGAGGAATACTTAGATGCTCCAAGAATCCCAATGTATGGAATACATTTTTTAGAGAAGGTTGTAAATCCTATACCATTTATACTATATATTAAATATTGGAGTTGGATTAATATTAACATTATTAACAAAATTTTCAAACCATATTCTTTGTCATTAATTCACCAATTCATTTCCAAAATACTACAACAATAACAACAACATCAAAGAGGTAAGTATTTTCAATTATTTTGTGTAAATTTGTATTAAATAGATAGATTCAAATAATTTCTTGAGTGGAATTTGTTAATTTTTTAGGAGTTGAGAATGCACCACCAAATTATAAAAACCTTGATTTACCTCCTAATTAAAATCCTCTTGAAGAACAATCACAACAAACCCCTCATTCAATACCTTGACATCCTCCAGGAACACAAGAAAACATAATGGGTCAAACAAAAAATAATAGAAAGGAACTTGAGGGAATAATTGCAAGGTTCACAGGTCTAGTAGCAACAAACTCCCATAGGTCCATCATCACCAAATAATTATAATTTAGTATGTCTCACATTGTTGCAGCTTGATAAGATTGATTGTCATTGATGTCAAAAGTGTTCTTAATATTATATATGTTTTGGAGATTGTTAGTGTGCAGAGATATCCAATGGTGCAAGTCAACATTGTAGCACTATGGAGGGATAGTAGTGAGCTTGTTGTCTTAGTATGATGCAAAGGTGGGTACACATGTTTGATGTGATTTCAAGATGCCTATAATTATATTTTATCTATTTGGTGTACCACACTTAGTGACAAGTTGTAGAAGTTTTTCCTAAGGCTTTCATAGTATATACTCTATGGCAGAGACAATATTTTGGTTTGCATCCTTCAAAAAAGAAATATTTAGTCTTGTGGTTCAAAATTTAAGCTCATGGAGATGTGAAGGTGTTATATACAAATTTTCATATCAATATACCTTTTGTAGTAAAGATAAAAGTGAAAGAGTTCCAGTCTCTACTATGGTAGAGAAAAGTGGTTTAAAAGGCTTGTTGGAATGCTTCCCATTCCTCCATATGTGAATTTTTGTTCAAACGGTTTTGAGGACATACTTAATGGTGTTTAATGTATGCTAAATTGAAGTTTCAAGTGATTTGGTGCTCCACAAGTTCAGTCTTTTAAGTAACAGATTGATACAATTAGTTTTGGATGCTTAATATTCATCAGAATGATGGTAGAAAATTGTAAATTTTAGTTGTATGAGTTTTTTTGGATACTCCAAATGTCTCATAAAGTCCAAGGTATGAACCACATGAAGATATTTCTTGTTTCTAGTACCACACAAATGTTTCAAACCATTTTGTGAAGTTATGTTTTTGTTGAGGCTGACTAAGGTATGTTGATGGTGTATGCCACTAATTCAAGATTGGGTAGAGTTTATGGAGTTTTTAAGATTTTTTACAAGTCATGTTGACTCATTTGGGAGAAATTTAAATAATGGTTTCTCTTTTGTATACCACCAATGGATATGAAGGGTGACATACTACAAGTTTCATATTTTCTTGTTTATGGCTAACTTAATTTGTATTTTTCAAGTGTGTGGATGATTGAAATACGAAGATGTATAAGTGTATAGCCAAAGCATGATAAGATCCACCTTATATCTAATGTGCAAAATTGATAACTATTAGTGGGTTGAAGCCATAAAGTCAATCATATTTCAGTTGTTTTCAATCAAGGAGTTGTAGCTTCCTTGGGTTGTAGCCCTAAATCAAAGTTGTAACTGTTTATCATTTGTGAGGTTGGATTTGGATAGTGGATCCAAGAAATATTCCTCCCCATGGTTTTTCCCCTATGGGGTTTTCCATATAAATATGGTGTCAACTATGTTCTTGTGTGGATTATTATCTTCTTTTTTGTTTTAATTAAGTAGGTGAATGCTTAATTAGTATAAATTTGATTCAACAATTATTAATTGGGATTGAAGTTTGAAGTATACTGACTCACCCCCTCTTAGTATTCCAATGTGTTCAACACATAGTGTTAGTGAGTGGGAAAATAAGCAGTTGGTCCAACAAGAGGGAAGACTTAAAATAATTTTATGGCAAAAAACTATCATATGAGCAAGTAAAACAAAAAAATGAAATATGACTTGTGTTCCCTATTCACCAACCCACGAACTAATGCACCCTTATATGCCACTTGAAGGAGGTTCCCTATCCATTGGTGCCAACACAAAGGGATAAGAAATAATTTTTAAGATGGGTGTCAGATGGTTTTTCACCATCCTCCATGCAATAACAATGAGTTACCAAAACAATTTTTGAGGAAAATATATTATGAGTTTGTACTCAATTAGCTCCCTAATTATTTTGATATGTGAGATTTCTAGGGTAGAGGTGGATACTTCAAACAAGATAGAGTGTGGGAACAACATGCCCAAAACCAAGAATCGAGACTCCTAGCTAGACCAAAGTTTGATCACATCACTATCCATTCCATTGTGAAGGAGGGAGTTGAGATGGAGACTTTAGAATCCATCAGTTTGTTGACTCAAACCCTTATACAACATAGTAGGCCTCTAGCACAAGGTGAGGTGAGTGAATCTTTTAGACCTTGATGTCCACCTCATTTATGTCAAAAATATGGGTATCTTTGTGTATATGGGTATGAGGATGCATCTATAGAAGATCTTATGGTCATGAAAAATGATTTGTTGAATGAAACATATGGCATTAATAGTCAAGTAAATTTCAACAAGTTCAAATTCAATTTATTAAATTTCATTTTTAAATGTAATATTAACTAAATTACTAGATTGATTATAATAAAATTTTAGGGTTAGAGTGTTCACCCTACATTTTTTGACCCTCCACCTACTGATTACATGTCAATGTTGAGTTCATGGGTATGTAACTAGTAAAATAATAATAAATATAGTACATGTGAATATTTTAACATTATATGAAATCATATAATTGGCATTGGATGTTTAATAGGTTAATGTTGGGCCTTTGACATCAAAACCTACTAGTCAAGGTCATCATCCATTTTTCACTAAGGTAAGCTTGTATATTTTAATCATTAAGGGTTTACAAAATAATGTTAGGTATATATTGTTAATTTAATAGTTTGCATCTTCTCTTAATTTTCCTTTATGCCTAGAGGATCTTTGTTGCTTACTACCCTCACTTGTTTCATCTCACTTACAATTTCCTATTCTAGTGCAGGAGCACACGGGCGGATAGGAAATCAACACCAACCTAAAAAATTGTTTGATTTGTTTTCAATTTTGGTTTATTTTTGTTTGGTTTTCTCTCTAGATTCCTAAACCTCTTAAATTATTCTTCACTGACACTTGAAGAGATGTATCATGAAATATAATTGTTAAATCTTAGTATTAGCAACCATCAAATGTTGTTGTATGTGAAGTATGAAATCATAAAATGAGTACATGTATGCAGAGTTTTTGTCAAATGTTCTACCTTGTTCACATATGTAATATGGAGACTTAGACCAGCACTTGAACCATTTTATTTTTGAAGTTCATTTCTTTCAAATTTTTCACCTTCGTAGCGAAGAGTCTTAAAACATTGAATTAATGTTTAATGTTCCTTATTATGAAGAGGGAATTGAGAAAACTCAAGGTAAGCTACAAGCTTTGGAGAGATCAATAGACATTTGAAAGGTTGATCTTCAAAGAAATGATGTGCCATGTAAAAGTAAAACGCATCTTCAAGTCTCTAGAGTAGCCAAGAAGAGAATGGAAAGGGTGCATGAGTCTTCAGAGGCTTATACAAAATTAAAGTTTATTTCAAGAAGAAAGGAAATATTAAGGGATGAAGCTAGTGGGAGGTCATGGGTGTAAAGGAGGTATTTTTTTATTTAAATCAAAACAAAGTAAAATAAAAATGGTGTGAGACATGAACAAGCTTCATGTAGGAGAGATTAAAAATGCAAAGAAGTGGAAGGGACAACAGGGGAATGGGTCTATGGAACATAATAAATACTTTGATATGCATTGAGAGAGAAGGTAGGAGGTACACTAGGGGAAACAAATGTATGAGGTGTAACCTTAACATACAAGTTGCAAAAGTAATGGGTGAATGGAAACATTAAAAGGGGAGACTGATATGCCAAGAAGAAATCAGTCAAAGAAGCCTGACACATAGGTTTGAGTGCAGCAACCAAGGAAAATGCATTGGATTTAGAGAAGCTTAGCCAAAAGAGAATTTTGAATTGGCTTTAATGTGCAAAAAAGAAGGGAAATACACTTTTGAATTGAGAATAAGTCATGAGGAAAGACCGTAGAAAGCATCAACTGGAATAAAAGGTACAATGGCATGTGAGAAGTGTGCAGGGTCCTGCAAAGTCAAGAGAAGATTGTGGATGGCATTGAAACAAAGACAAGAGAGAGCATTATAGGGTAATCATATAAATGAGTGTTTTTTATATGAAATTTTTTTTTTAAAGAGAGAGAGAGAGGGGTCATTTGAAGACCAAGTATGATTTCAAAGTGTGTGATATATTTAATATATAGAATCCATTATATTTGCTGCAATATTATTTTGAGTTGGGGAACAACATTGCCCATATAATGTATATTTTATTTTTGTAAGATTGGAGTGGTGTTTTGACAGAGAGGAGTACCCTCCTACATCAATTGGTATTAGAGTGGGTAGTCCTGAGAGTGGAGAGGATCCACCAAGACTTGTGAGAGTTGTGTGAGAAAATCGTCGATGGGGAGGCATTCCACACTTAGTGGAAAGTGTGTGAAGCAGTTGTGAAGAAGCTCGTGAGAGCTGTTGCAGGTCTGTGAGGAATCTTGGCAGCGAGAGAAGGATCTTGAAGCTACAATGGAATGTGTTTGAAGAGTGAGTGATTTCAGTAGGAAAAATGGGTTGGGTTATGAAGAGACCTGTGCAGATACTATTTTGGGAGCAATATTGAGATAAAGTAGAGGATGAGATGATTGAAAATATGGGACAGATAGTTTGTGAAGAAGTAAGAAAAAATGAGGTGAGGCTCGAGGAATTGTGTGAAGAATTGAAGAAGATGGCTCAAGGAAAAGTAGAAAAGAGGGTTGGAAAGAGTGAGAGGAAAATGGTGAAGAGTAGTGAGAAGAAGAAGGTTCTCTTCAAATAGTATATCGAGAAGAAGAATAAGGATAGCAGCCCAAGATGAAAAGAAAAAGATGTAGCCCCTACTAATGAAGAATTTTTAGTAGAGAAATACAATGAGGAAGGCATGAAGAGAGAAAAATAAAAGATAGAGGTGAGTTGTGAAGAGGTCACAATGATAGAATACAATGAGACTGAAGCAGAATTGAATGTTAAGCTTGTTGATGCAATGAACAAAGAAGATCAAGAAGTTGTAGTTGACAAGGAGGTGAAGATGTTGCATCGAAGTTTGAAAATGCAGTTGTGAAGGAGAATGAGGTAAATGAAATTTATTATGTTACTTTGGTTTTAGATCAAAAGATAGAAGAATAGATGGATAGAAAACTAGAATGTGTAGTAGATGTTTCAGATGGTGTGTGGTTGTGTGTAGAGTTGTTTGAAGATGTTGCAAGTTTTTTTTGGTGGAGGTAGATGGTTAGAGGTGGTTTTGAACCCATAGAGAAAGAGAGGAGTGTAGGAAGCATTTGGCAGAGGAGGTAGGGCTTTGGTGGACATGAGTCCACAAGGGAAAAGAAGAAGAGGGTGTAGTGTTGTTGGAGGATGGTGGTGCATGTTCCGATATGATGCTGGAAAAGGAAAAACAAAAATTGAATTTTTAGCTCTTGGAAAGTGAAGGAGTTTGCTACAAGTTGATGGAAACCTGAAAGAGTAGTACAACTACTCAACTCCACCACTATGAGCCTGTGCTCACAATCTTTCTACCCGGTGTGTCTGGTGTAGAAGCACACATGAAGACAAGCAATCGACACCAACCAAAAACATTGTTTGATTTGTTTTCAATTTTGATTTATTTTGGTTTGGCTTTCTCTCTATGCCTAAACCTCTTAAATTATTCTTCACTGACACTCGAAGAGATGTCTCATGAAATATAATGGTTAAATATTAGTATGAGTAGCCATTGAATGTTGTATGTGAAGTATGAAATCATATACTAAGTACATGTATGCATAGTTTTTGTCAAATGTTCTACCTTGGTCACATATGTAATATGGAGACTTGGACCATCACTTGAACCATTTAATTAAGGACATTTAATTTTTGAAGTTCATTTCTTTCAAAATTTTCACCTTCGAAGGACATAAAAGAGTCTTAAAATCTTGAATTAATGTTTAATGTTCCTTATCATGAAGAGGGAATTGAGAAAAATCAAGGTAAGTTGTGAGCTTTGGAGAGATCTATAGACATTTGAAAGGCCAATGAACTCAAAGAAATGATGGGACATGTAAAAGTAAAACACATCTTCAAGTCACTAGAGCAACCAAGAAGAGAATGGAAAGGGCGTATGAGTCTTCAAAGGCTTTAAACCAAATTAAATTTTGTTTCAAGAACAAAGGAAAGATCAAGGGGTGAAGCTAGTGGGAGGTCATAGGTGTAAAGGAGGTATTTGTTTTGATTTAAATGAAAAGAATGTAAAAGAAAAATGGCATGATATATGAACAAGCTTCATGAAGGAGAGATTAAAAATACAAAGAAGTGAAAGGGATAGCAAGGGCACAGGTCTATAGAACATAATAAAGACTTTGATATGCATTGAGAGAGAAGGTAGGGGGCACATCAGGGGAAATAAATGTATTAGGTGTAACCTTAACATACAAGGAGCAACAGTAATGGGTGAATTGCAACATTAAAAGGGGAGGTCCTGATAATTTCAAGAAGAAATTTATTAAAGAAGCTTGACACATAAGTTTGAGCGCAACAATTGAGGAAAGTGCATTGCATTTAGAGAAGCTTAGACAAAAGAGAGGCTTGAATTGGCTATAATGTGCAATAGAGAAGGGAAATGCACTTGTGAGTAGAGAATCAATCATGAGGAAAGACCATAGAAAGCATCGAGTGGAATACAAGGTACAGTGGTATGTGAGAAGTGCACAAAGTCCTGTGAAGTCAATAGAAGATCGTGGATGGCATTGAAACAAAGAGAAGAGAGAACATTATAGGGTAAGCATATAAATAAGTGAGTGTTTTTGATATGAAAAGCTTGTGTAAAGAGAGAGAGAGAGAGGTCATTTGAAGACCATGTATAATTTAAAAGTGTGTGATAGATTTAATAAATAGAATCCATTATATTTGTTGCAATATTTTTTTGAGTTGGGGCAGAGCATTTCCCATATTATGTATATTTAATTTTTATAAGATTGGAGTGGTGTTTCGCCAAAGAGGAGTACCCTCCTGCATCAATTGGTATTAGAGTGGGTATTCATGAGAGTGGAGAGGATCCACTAGGACCTATGAGTGTTGTGTGAGTAGATCGTTGATGAGAAGGTAGTTCACACTTAGTGAAAATTATGTGAATCGGTTTTGAAGAAGCTCATGAGAGTTGTTGTAGGTGTGTGAGGAATCTTGGCAGCAAGAGAAGGAGCTTGAAGCCGCGATGGAATATGTTTGTAGAGTGAGTGATTGCAGCAGGGAAAATGGGTTGGGTTGTGAAGAGATCTGTGTGGATATTGTTTTGGGAGTAGTATTGAGATAAAGTGGAGGATGAGATAATTGAAAAGATGGGACAAATAGTTTGTGAAGAAGTAAGAAAGAATGAGGTAAGGCTCAAGAAATTGTGTGAAGCATTAAAGAAGATGGTTTGAGGAAAAGAAAAAAAGAGTGTTGGAAAGGGTGAGAGGAAAATGGTGAAGAGCAGTGAGAAGAAGAAGGTTCTCTTGAAAGAGGATAGAGAGAATAAGAATAAGGATAGCAGCTCGAGATGGAAAGAAGAAGATGTAGCCCCCACCGATGAAGAATTTGTAGTAGAGAAATTCCATGAGGAAGGCATGAAAGAAAAGAAAAGAAAGATGTGATTAGTGAAGAGGTCGTAGCGATAGAAGATGGAGAGATTGAAGTGGAATGGAATGCAAAGCTCGTTGATGTAGTGAAGAAAGAAGAGCAAGAAGTTGTAGTTGACAAGGAGGTGGGAGATGTGAAAGTGAAGTTTGAAGTTGCAATTGCAAGGCGAATGAGGTAAATAAAATTTATGATGTTACTTTGGTTTTAGATGAAAATTTAGAAGAAGAGATGGATAGAAAACAAGAACGCGTATAGATTTTGCAGATGGTGTGTGGTTCTATGTAGAGTTGGTTGAAGATGTTGTAGGTTGTTTTTGGTGGAGGTGGACGGTTAGAGGTGGGTTTGAACTGAAGGAGAAAGAGAGGAGTGTAGGAAGAATTTGGTGGAGGAGGTCAAGATTTGGTGGACATGATTCCATGGGGTAAAATAAGAAGAGGGTGCAGTGTTGTTGGAGGATGGTGGTGCATGTTTCGGCACAATGCTGGAAAAGGAAAAAGAAAATTTAAATTTTCAGCACTTGGAAAGTGAATGAGTTCACTATAGGTTGATGGAATCCTGAAAGAGTAGTAAAACTACTCAACTCCACCATTCTAAGCCTATACTCACAATATTTCTACCTGATGTGTCTGGTGCAGGAGCACGCGGGTGGACAGGCAATCGACACCAACCAAAAACATTGTTTGATTTTTTTCAATTTTGGTTTATTTTGCTTTGGTTTTCTCTCTATGCCTAAACCTCTTAAATTCTTCTTCACTGACACTTGAAGATATGTCTCATGAAATATAATGGTTAAATCTTAGTATGATTAGCCATCAAATATTGTTGTATTCGAAGTATGAAAGCATATACTGAGTAAGTGTATGCATATTTTTTGTCAAATGTTTTACCTTGGTCACATATGTAATATGGAGACTTGGACCAATACTTGAACCATTTAATTAAAGACATTTAATTTTTGAAGTTCATTTATTTCAAAATTTTCACCTTCAAAGGACAACGAAGATTCTTAAAATCTTGAATTAATGTTTATTGTTCCTTATCAAGAAGAGGGAATTGAGAAAACTCAATGTAAGATGCAAGCTTTGGAGATATCGATAGACATTTGAAAGGTTGTTGTTCAAAGAATTGATGGTCCATGTAGAAGTAAAACACATCTTCAAGTCTCTAGAGCATCCAAGAAGAGAATGGAAAGGGCACATGAGTCTTCAGAGGCTTTAAACCGAATTAAATTTTGTTTCAAGAACAAAGGAAAGATCAAGGGACGAAGCTAGTGGGAGGTCACAATTGTAAAGGAGGTATTTGTTTCAATTTAAATGAAAAGAAATTAAAAGAAAAATGGCACGATATATGAATAGGCTTCATGTAGGAGAGATTAAAAATGCAAAGTGGAAGGGACAACAAGGGAAAGGGTCTATGGAACATAATAAAGAATTTGATATGAATTGAGAGAGAGGGTGGGAGGTGCATCAGGGGATGTATGAGGCATATCCTTAACATACAAGGTGCAACAGTAATGGGTGAAGTGTAACATTAAAGGGGAAGACCAATATGCCAAGAAGAACTTAGTCAAAGAAGCTTGACACATAAGTTTGAGTGCATCAACTGAGGAAATTGCATTGCATTTAGAGAAGCTTAGCCAAAAGAGAGGCTTGATTTGGCTATAATGTGCAATAGAGAAGGGAAATGCAAGTTTGTGAGCTAATAATTGGTCATGAGGAAAGATGATAGAAAGCATCGAGTGGAATACAAGGTACAGTGGCATGTGAGAAGTGCACAAAGTCCTGTGAAGTCAAGATAAGATCGTGGATGGTATTGAAACAAAGACATGAGAGAACATTATAGGGTAAGTATGTATAAATAAGTGAGTGTTGTTGATATGAAAAATGTTGTGTAAAGAGAGAGAGAGGTCATTTGAAGACTATGTATGATTTCTAAGTGTGTGATAGATTTAATAAATAGAATCCATTATATTTTCTGCAATATTATTTTGAGTTGGGGAAGAGCATTTCCCATATAATATATATATTTGATTTTTGTAAGATTGGAGTGATGTTTCAGTAGAGAGGAGTACCCTTCTGCATCATACTCACTCTCTATTGTTGTATAAACCTACAAAAAAATTGTTGTATTTACTTGTAACATCTCTTATGCAACTCCCTAGTTATTCCCTTTCACTATGTCCATTGATATAATCTATTCACTATGTTATTGTTACTTCCACTAGTACCATCTCTAAAACTATTCTAGCTCCACATGTAGCTTCA
Organism: Sequoia sempervirens; assembly: GCA_007258455.2. NCBI lineage: Eukaryota > Viridiplantae > Streptophyta > Pinopsida > Cupressales > Cupressaceae > Sequoia > Sequoia sempervirens. Next base: position 69,493 of record VDFB02265285.1, read on the forward strand.
TACATTTATCCATACTTTATTAAATATACTTGTAACCTCTTCAATGTGTCATTATCAATATGCTCCTTTGTTGCATTCAAGTTTACCACCGTAGTTACAACTATTTTTTTCTCCTTGGGAATTCTCTCATACATTTAGTAGCCTTTTCATCAAGTATATATCTTCCTTGGTTTTTACCAACAACCTTCAATATCTTCTCTATTAATACCTCTTCCACATACTCCTCCATAGATTCACTACTCCACTCTTTCTTGTGGAGAATCTCTTCAACCTTCAGTGAACACACCTACTCCTCCATGCCTTATTCTTAGTGCACCATAGCTTATGTTCTTTGTCTCAATCCTATTGATTTCTCAAACTCTGCATGGTTTGCACACTCATTTGTATTTTATATCTCTCATAACTTCTCCCTTTAATTATCCTTCTCTAAAATATCCACACACTAAATACTCATGAATCCTCTATATTGTGTTTTACATTGCATTTTTCTTGTTGCTTATCACTCCAACTCGGTGGCCTTTTTCTCTATCATCAATTCTATCTTGTATTTTCATATTCTCTTCTCTCTCTTGCAAAATTCTTCTCTTTCGCACCTTCCTTCTCCTTTACATAAACATATTTTTTCTATCTACAACTTCAAAAATTCCTTACACACCTTTTATATCAAACCTTCATTTCTTTACACATAGAAATTTCTTCTCAGATGTCACCCAATTATCTGAATGTTCAAACTCACAAGACATATCCTTTCTTGTTGTTCCAAAATTACTGCATTAAATTCTCTACATAATAAAATGTCCCTCAAATATGGTATTGTCCTTCTCCTACATGGTTGATCCTCCATTAATGTTGTTAGAGGTATAAATAGACTTTGTATAAATTCTTAACTTGTCTCATTTTTCAGATGGTGCCATTAGTTGATACGAGCCTCTTGCTATTTGTACCAAAATGGAGCATGGTTTTGATGTAGCAATATTATATTTCATGCCTTTGATAGAGGTATGATCTGGATTAATAAATTTTATGTTATATTTTTTGTTTTATCTATCTACTAGTGAAAATTTGAATGATATTCATATGCAATTTACTTTGTATATTGATGCTTTCCATAGGTCTTTGCCACACCATATCATAAAAAATTCCCTTGTTATCAATGAAGAGAGGAAAAATATGATTCAAAGTGATTATTCTATTATATGCCACTCTATAATTTGATTTTTATATATTAATGTGTATATTTTTTATTGTATTAAGTCATGGTCCAAGCAAGTTTGGAGAGGATTTCGAGTGATCGGATTCAAAATAAACCATCATCACATACATCTCCATCCACTCAAAATTTAAAGGTGACTCACAATCTCTTTCCTTCCTCTAGAGGGAAGTGACTCCATTAGGGACCTTTTTTGTATGCCTATATGGTATTTGGACATATATTTTGTAGTAAAAATATGTGACATTATATGACTATATGCCTTTCTTGTACATATATTTTACTTTGATCAACATATAACCATGTATGCCTATATGTTTTTTGGTTAATTTAAATTTGTTTTACTAATACTCTCCATATTTTCTGTAAATGATTAATTGAATAATTGAGTAAATACACAAGTAAAATGGATATCTTTCAGTTGGAGTAATTGAATAAATTCCCTATTATTTTATTATTTGATATGTTTCAATGAGTTTTAATATAGTTTAGCTCTTAGTCACTTTCTTCATAGTCTAGAGAAAATAAAATTAGAAATGGAATCAAGAAGTGGGGATGTCTTATAAGTATGATATATATGTAACTGATGCAAGCATTGCAATTAATCATTGATTTTTATTTGTCCTATTTGGACACCTATAAATTTATATCTAGGTTTTCCTTTTGATTTTTCCTATTTGGGAACCCATAAATTTGATAGTTTTAAGACTTTACCACTGCCCTAATCCACATAACAATTCATTGTCACATTGGGATAGTCATAACAGTGTAGCCTAGAATGATTAGGATAGCTAGGGTGTGAAACAAGGCCTCACCTAGTGTTCACCCACCCAACCCAACATGTTTGTACAAGTTTTTTAGCCCCACACGATGAATAATGTAAAATATGCCTTCCTACAACTAACATGTTTTGCAACTTCTGAAACATTGTCACCATGGTCAAACATATTGGGTATTTAAAATGTTAAGAGAGGTTATTGGGGAGGGATCTTATGTGTACTTATGGGTTCAACTAGAAAATTTCTAGGTGCCAAAAAATTTTAGAAACAACTTGTCATACTTTAGTAGTTTTTCACATATAATGCTCTTAAGAGATTATGTTGAAATAGTGTAGCCCAAAATGATAAGGACAATTGGGGTAAAAAAATGACCTTTCCTAGTATTCACTTTCCTATCAAGAAATACTAACAATGTTTGTGTTAGATGAATTTTTCCCAAGAGAAGATAAATCTATGAATAACCCTTTAGAATTAAAAGGGAGATATAAAATAAAGAATATTATGATCCTTTGGTTAAAAGAGAGATTAATAAAAAATATGTATCAACACTCTTTAAAAAAGGAAGAATAATTATTTATTTAAATAATTATTAAAAGGTAACCTTTTGTGAAAGGGTGTGATGGTTTGGAAACCACCTCTTAAAAGAATATATAAATCGTTCATGTGAGACATGGAAAAAACATTCAAGGATGGAGAATATTCAAGGAGAGAAGAGAAAAAGAAAAGAGGAACTAAAAGGGTGTAAAGGAGTGAAGGTTAGGGTCATAGGTGTTTGGATTTGGTGTTGTACACCATTGCATAAATTGATTTATCATAATATTGTAATTAAATAATTATTTAGTTGTGACGCACCTTGGTGGTGTGGATAATCGCACTAGGTAATTATTTGGGGACCACTTGATGTTGTATTACATAACATTGTATTATTATTTAATGTGTGGGAGACATATGATATAACAATTTAATATTGGGGAATTATTAAATAAAGTGATGTCATAGGAAATAGGATGGTGATGTCGAGTTGTGCTAGTCGAGCTAGGGCGTATGTGCCCTAGCTCGCTCTTCATGAGTTCTTGTTGGTGTGTCATGGGGGGTTTTTTCTTGCATTCTGGGTGGTGCGTGGTTGTGTTTGTATTCTTTTGTTACTAGTTTCCTTGGCACGCGAAGGTGGGTGTTGAGTGGGGTTTGGTGCAAAACCATTCTCTGTGGGTTGTTTGATTTCCTACTTGGGGGTATAGTGGTTCTTTTTGAAGCTAAAACTTGTGCATTCTAGAGGGTGTGGGTGAAGTTGGAGGGGTATTGTGGCAACCCTCGTGTGAGTGTTCTCCTCTGATCTCTCAACTCAGGGGCTTGCATGCCTGCGTTGGGTCTTGTTTTGAGTCATGTTGTGAGGGGAGTCATCTAGGATTAGCCCCAAGATGGATTTCCGATTAGCTTTTGGATCAAAACCCCCAGCATAGGGTGTGAAGGTTTTTGATAATAATTTGTTTACGCCGGTTCAAGAGATAAATGGTTATGGATCATCTGGAGGACCTAGAATTACGAAAATTAATGGATGTTTGGAAAGATGTAAGGAGAGACCGAAATTGGTTATTCTGATGGAGTTGCTGGTGGATGATATTGAATATTATTCGAAACACTCCTTTTATTGAAATTTTATGGGTTTAAGGGTCTCGTTGCAATTTTTGGAATCTTGGGCTCAGAGGACTTGGCTGCCGGAAGGAGAAATGGAGATTAAGATCTTAGCTAATAATTACTTTATGGTTTCATTTGACTGCATGGTTGATCGGAATAGGATTTTTGAGGTGGGGCCCTATTTCTATAACCAAGTGGGTTTGTTTATGAAGTCATGGCATGTGAGTTTCAATCTGACTAAGGAGCTCTTGAATAGGGTTTTAGTGTGGGTTCAGCTGCCATGGTTTCTAGTCGAATGTTGGTGAGAGGATTTCCTACATTTGGTGGCCTCAATTCTTGGTAAACCAGTTGGGTCTTCACAACAGACGCAGTTTAAAAAGGTAATGACTTTTGCCTGTATCTGTGTAGAAATTGATTTAAGCATGCCTTTGCCAGATTCTGTGGAAGTGAGTGCAGGATCATATACATGGGTGCAACAGATAGACTATGAAACTCTACCTTTTTGGTGTTGATTTTGTCATGAGTATGGACACTTGCAGCATAGGTACCCTAGGGCTAAGTTAGTAGGGACCTAATCTGGCCAAACTCAACACAATCCACCTAGGGTTGATAAGGGGAAGGGGCCTATTCCAAGTGATGGTATTGAGGAGGATGGATATATTCCTGTTAAATCTCACAATAGAAATTGGGGGCAGAAGAGGACTCTAGGGGAGAGGTAGGATGATGTTTCTTTTAACAGGTTTGAGGTGTTGGATGATCTCGGCCAACAGGAAGTGAATCTGAGTTTGTTGAACTTGGATCAAGGAGCTTTGGGTTCAGGAAAGAATGGGCCTCCTTCGGAGGTTATATAGGTTGTACAGGACATGAGTGTTGGGTAGATGGACACGGATCAATAGTTAATTGTTTCGGCTAGACCATATCCTATGATTGGGGCTTTGACGAATGAGGGAGAGGGTTATCCTTTCCCTTTAAAGATTGGTGTGGAGGTTGGAAAGAGCTCCATTTCCTCTTCTCACTTGGGTATTCAACAAAAAGATCCAAAGAAAGGGGTTGGTGAGAAGAACCCCAAGCTGGGTAGGAAAAAGGATTTGGAAAAGTTTAAGTCAACTGGGGAGACTCTGGTGGAGTCAAGGGTAGTTAAGACCCTGGATTCTCACTTCTTGTGTACCCAGAAATGATTGTTTTATCTTGGAATGTAAGGGGCTTGAATAGTGGCCCTCGACAAAAATTTGTTCGTGATTTGGTTAGGAATCAATCTCCAGATGTTCTTTTGCTTCAGGAAACTAAGCTTTCTATGGAGAGTATGGTTAATATGGTACCTAAGTTGTGGAAGTATGTTGATTGTTAGTGTGTTGGAGCTCATGGTGCATCTGGGGGGGTGGCTTACTTATGGAATCCACAAAGGATTTTCCCTCTCTGGTGGATGTCTTCTAGGTCTGCTATTTCGTTGGTGGCCTCATGCTTTGTGACAGGAGAATTTATTCTCCTCTCCAATGTGTATGCGCCTGTTGAGTATCAGGGTAAGCAGCTTCTATGGTCCCATCTTCAATATGTTCGTAGCCTGGCTCCTTTCCACCCATGGATTTTGGCTAGGGATTGCAATGCTATAGTGGAGTTGTCTAAAAAAAGGGGTGGAATTGTTCGATTGGAGCCTTCTACACTGCTTCTCGGGGATAGCATTTTTGATCTAAATCTTATTGATGTGCAACCTAGTAATGGTTGTTTTACTTGGAATAATAGGAGAACTAGTGAGGACTGTGTCGTTGAGAAGCTGGATCGGTTCTTGGTCTCCTGTTATTGGGTTGGTGACTTGTGGTCTACCTCCTTTGAAATTCTGGATTGGAGGGGTTTGGACCACTAGCCTATCAAGCTTAGCATCATCTATGCTCGAACGCCTCGATCTGCTTCCTTCAAATTCCAGCTTATGTGGTTATAGGATTCTACTCTTTTTGACCAAGTGGGTGTTTGGTGGAGGATAGGTAGACCTGCTTTTGGTACTGCAATGTATACCTTTGCTAAGCTTCTTCAATTTGTCAAGTATCAGCTTAAAAGGTGGAATCGTCAGTGTTTTGGAAATATTTTTCATGATAAGGCCACTACCCAAGAAGAGTTGAATAATGTTACAAGATTGATTTGGGATAATGGGGTTACAGAGGATCTTTTGAAAGAAGAGGCTAGAACTTTGAAGGTGGTAGAGGAATGTGAGTTACGTGAGGAGATATATTGGAAGCAAAAGGCCCAGATTGACTGGTTGCAGGAAGGGGACAAAAATACTGCTTTTTTTTTTAATTCTGTGAAGGCCAGGAGGCATGGTAACTCTATCTCTGTGTTAGTTAACGACAAAGGGGATCGTTTTGTCTCATTCCAGGAAATCGTGACTGAGGCATCACAATATTTTGCTGCTCTTTTTAAAGAGGATTCTCAAGAGGGTTCAGCCGAGGAGGAACATGTTCTTTCTTATGTCCCTCAATTGGTCTCCAAGGAGGAAAATGAGTATCTAATGAGGGAGATTTCTCTAGAGGAGCTGGAGGAGATTGTGTTTCAGATTAAGAGGGGAAAAGCTCTTGGCCCTGATGGTTTCCCAATAGAGTTCTTTCAAGAGTTCTAGGAAATCATAAAGTTGGACCTTCTAGCGGTTGTTCAGGAATCCCAGAGGAATAAGCAGATGTTGCGTGCTCTTAATTCCACTTTCATTGCTCTCATTCCCAAGTGTGAAGGTGTGGATAGGTTAACTCAGTTTAGGCCTATCTCCCTTTGCAATGTGGCATATAAGATTATTTTGAAGTTAATGACTGAGAGATTGAAGAAGTGGCTTAAAGTGTTGATCTTGGAGGAACAAAGTGGGTTTGTTGCGGGTCAAAAATTTTTGGACAAGGTTGTTATTGCTACTGAGACCATCCAATCCATGGCCAGTTCCCAAGAGAGGACTATGTTTATTAAGTTGGATATGGCTAAGGCTTATGATAGGGTTAGATGGTCCTTCCTTCAGATGATCCTTGGTACTTTTGGATTTTGTGCAGAATGGTCCCAATGGGGTATGAGTTGTGTTACATTAGTATCCTTCTCGGTACTAATAAATGGAGATCACTCTGAACTTTTTGGGGCATCTCGGAGTCTTCGCCAAGGGGACCCTCTATCCCCATACCTATTTCTTCTTTTTACTAAAGGTCTTGGGCGATTGTTGAAAAGAAATGTTGGGTTAGGAAACATTCAGGGTTGGCATTGGGGTGGAAACTTTCCTCCACAGTCTCATTTACAATTTGTTGATGATACTTCCTTGATGGGGATGGCTACTGTCAGGGAAGCTACTTTTTTGAGATAGTTTTTGGATGTTTACTTGGTGGCTTCGAGGCAATTGATTAATGAATATAAGTCTTCCATCTTCTTCTTCAATATGCCTGCCCCCATTCAAAGAAGAATTGCTAACATTTTGAGGTTTCAGATAGGGGTTCTCCCTTTTACGTATTTAGGCATTCCAATTTCTATTGGTCATCTTCCCAAGGGTTCTTGGCAGAATATCATTGATAAGTTCTGGGTGAAATTCAATCATTCGACACATAGATGGTTGTCTTTTGCTGGGCGGGTTCAACTTCTTAAATCAGTTGTGCAAGCACTCCCTACTTATAGGTGTATGCTTCAGGTGGCTCCAGTTGGGTTTCTTAAGGAGTTGGACTCTCTTGAGAGACAGTTTTTATGGGTTGGATGCTTGTCATCCTCCAAGTGGAGCCTGGTCAAGTGGGATGATGTGTGCAGTCCAAAGTAGTATGGAGGTTTGGGACTTCGACAATCTACTTTTTTTGGAGTGGTTTTGGTTGCTAAGATTTTTTGGCATTCGTGTGTGGTGCAGGATCAGTTATGGGCCAAGATATTATCTCATAAGTATTTCCCTGGCACCCCTCGGCATGATCTCCTTAGGTACCCTCTTGAGGGGAAAGGCTCAGAGATTGGAGTACTCTTCAGAAGGCTGCGAAGCTCATTAAGGAAGGCTTATTTTGGATATACCGACAGGGTTCAAAAGCTCCTTTTTGGTCTGATTCTTGGGATGGTTTCCCTCTGCTTATCTCTCAATTTCCTCACCTCTTTCCATTGAGCCAAATATTTCTTGCAGCTAGTTGGTCTAGGGTGAGTGACTTCAAGTCATTTTCTTTTTATGGGCAGATGGAGAAGGCTTGTTGGAAGGATCCCACCCAGTGGCCGGATGTGGGTGAGGAGGAAGGCAAGGTTGAGATTAATGCGATTCTTTATAGTATGCATTGTAGTTCTCTACAGGAAGAGGATATTATTGCTTGGGCTCACAATCCCAAGGGGATTTACTCTGTTGCTTGTGGCTATCAGGTGTTATTGGATCAGAAGTTGGCTAGGGCAGAGGTTTAGTGGTGGAAGAGGGTGTGGAGTAAGCTATCATGGCCTAAATGTAATTTTTTTGTTTGGACTTTAGCGTGGAATAGGTGCTTGACCTAGGATAACATTCGTAAACATGGTTTCTAGGGGCCTTTAGTTTGTTTTCTCCGTGGGAAGGCGGAAGAGGATTCCTCACACTTGTTCTTCTTTTTTCCCTTTCTTGTACAACTTTGTCATTGGTGGTGGGAGGTTTTGAAGAAACCTTGTGTTCATGCTTCCTCTTTGGTGGATTTTTGGGATAGTATGGGAAGACCCCCCTCATTGGTCTCCTTTTTGCAGGATGTCTAGTATGCTGGACCTACTTTTCTTCTTTGGTAGACTTGGTTGGAGCAGAATCATAGAATATTCCAAGGTGTTAAATAGGTGGGTCAGCAAGTGTGGATGCATATATTAGGTATGATTCAAGAGTCGGTTGTGGCTAGGAGTGAAGTATTTTTCCCCCTGGGAAAAGAGGATGTTGAGGGGGTGGATAGATTGGGATTTCAGGGGAGACATTCTTCTTCTGGGGGTTCCAGGAGATGCAAACATGGGGCCGAGAGAGTGCAACGACTGGGTAGATGGCTTCCTCCTCCAGTTGGAGTCTTGAAGATCAATTCTGATGGATCTTCTAGAGGTAATCTTGGGCCTACTGGGATTGGTGGGGTTGGTAGGGATTCAAGGGGTTTAGTGATATTTATTTTCTCTATTCATGAGGGGGAGAAGACTATCAATCTCATGGAGGGCTTGGCGATTCTTTATGTTGTGGAGCGGGCCCTTGCTTTGGGATGGCATAAGGTTATTTGTGAAGCTAATTCACAGATCTTTATTAATCTATTGAATGAGAGAAAGGTGTTTGATATTAATTGGTAGTTAGCTTCAGTTGTTCAGTGTATTCTTCAAGTTTTCTCTAGGATGGAGGCAGTTTCTTTTGTTCATATCCAGAGGGAGTGGAATCGGGTTGTTGACTGCTTGGCTAAATGGGCTTATGAGCATGATACTAGCTGGAAGATTGAGGATTGGATGCAGGTCTCCCCTGAGTTACGTTAGGACTTGGATGGAGTTCTTGAAGAGGATAGAAGGATACTGGAAGATAGTTGATTTTGTTTATATTCTTGCTTTGGTGCTTATTTGGTTTTCTTGGGCTTGTTCCCTTGGTTTTTGTTGTAATGCTTTCTTTTCATTTTCAATAAAGTTTTTAACCCTTTTTAAAAAATAAAATAAAGTGATGTCGTAGTATCCAATATTAAATGAAGGGTTAGTGGTTTTGTATTCACATGGTTTCACCTTACCACTAGTTGTATTTTGTGTGAGCTTGTGTCTATAAAATAAAACACATATGTAGTGGTTTAGGTTGGGGGCTGAGTGGTTTGGCTATCATTTTATTCTTCTTGAGGAGTGCATTTGTGAATCATGGCATGGGATGTGTGGCTTCATTCTTGGACACATGAGAGTGCATTGGAGGACTTTATGCTTCAGAGGTGTTCATTATAATTCATGTATTTTCTTATTGTTGATTAATATGATGGAGTATGGATGATTTTGGAGGCTGGGTTTTTCCCTCTTGAGGGTTTTCCTAAGGTATATCTTGTGTCACCTTTGATGGGTATGTTTTATATTATCTTGCATGTGGCTTTTGAGCACTTATTTGCATTGTTATCTCTTTTAGGTTATGTGGAAATTGTCATAAAATGGCTAAAATTTTCCTAACAATAAGTGGGAATTTAAACATTGGGAGAAGGGGTGCACAATGTGTGTCCAACTTGGGGTACATCATACACCTGAAAGTGTCCTAGCGAGGGTTGAGTTTATGCTATGAAGGCAGGTCGATTCTATGCAAGAACCGGTTCCTCCAACAGTGTTTGTTCTAGGAAACAACCTAGACCTATAACCATTCCTCTAAGTGTCAGATAGTATCCTTTCTAGGACTTTAAGATAAGTATTAAGAACCACTAATTCAATAATATTGGAAATATTATCTAGATGATTTTGATTTTCATATGATTAATCTATGGTGTGGTGTTATTCAATTTATTATGTTAATTATTTGATTGTCACATGTTTGTAGTTTACATAAATTATTCATATTTATTTTGATAACATTGCATATTATAAATCATATTAATTCTAATATTTTTTATATTAAATCCACTGCTAATACTTAATAATCATAAGAGAAAGGGTTCCATCACATTTGGTATCAAAGCCTAATGATCAACCTTCCCATCTTTAAAATGCTTTATGTTTTAAAATTTAATATTAACTAGTCTTTAATAAACTCCATATGCATATCTAGCATTATACATTCACTATAACTTGTATATTTTATTCATATGTTGATATTAGTTCCTTTATTAACATTACTAGAAATTTTGGATCATATTAAGATTGTGTTTAAGGTTAATATTTCTTTTAAAAACTCCTATTTACACCTAGACTCAATTTAAAATTTACTAAATATATATTTTATATTAATAGAATTAATATATATACATTTAAATAAAATATTGACCTATAAAGACATAATATCCTTTAATTATAATAATTATCAATTATATTTAAAATAAATATCCTATAAGCATACCTTCATTCAAAATTTTACAACTATCCCTATCCCTTTGTAATTAAATAATTTAAGTTTGTTAGAAAAGAATGATGTCATCAACAACAAGGGCATTACACTTATTACAAAGTCAATATTAGATCCCAAATTTATTTGAACATCTATCCATAATAGATGGATATATCCCTTTTTTGTATATCGATCTAGTTTTGAATTATTATTGGATTAGAGCATGAACAAATCTTATGCATTGTGTATGTAAATAGGAATGCCCCATGTTGATCATGGAAATACAATACTTACCAAAAAAAGAACTATGAAGATATTAAAGATAAATTACATTTAGTTGTTTCATAAAAATATAATATCTATGGACTAGTCGATAGAGTATAATGTTAATAATTTGTCAATGTTAATTCCATAAAAATGTTAAATTATCACTTATCATACCATAAGTACCTCCTACATAAATTATTACACATGCTCAATAATAGAACAATGATAAACATTGGGATTAAAAGTTGGTAAATGGAGGATAAAAATTTATTACAATATTTAATTGAATTTTATATAGTAGTATATCTCATTGATTATGCTAGAATTGGTTCACCAATGTGTTAAAATAGGGTCTCATCCAAACAAAATCCTTCAAATTTTCTAATTTACTTTATGTTTCTTGGGCTTGATCTATATTATGAAACTAGTCTAGCAAATAGAATTGAACTTAGAATTATGGGAGTGAATCCATGGAGTTGAAATAGAGTGGTATTTTTGGAACTTGTTAGGAAAGAATTTAAATTCCTTTGATCAAGGCCTATGAGTAAAATGATTTTGTGGTTGTGAAAAAATGATCAAAGCTAGTAGGAAAACGTGGATGGATGAGTATGATGGTATATATTCTAATAAAAGTCTTGATATTGCTGCAAATGTATCGTGAATGTCCTATGTTAATGCTCTAAAATAAGTACTCTAATATGTGCAAATACATTATGGCATGTCCTTAATACCACAACATAACACATAGATTAAAAAAGAAAGAGAAAAAAAATTATGCATTAATTGGTTCAAAATGGTTAGTGTAAAGAAGTTAAACAATGTTTTATTAGCCCTTACCTTAAGATAGCAAAAAAACAATAATAATAATAATAGTTTTTCTTTTTTTCCTTCGATTCAATCAATCAAAGTTCATTCAATGAACATATTGAATAAATTTACTACACTTAAAGCATGTTCCCTTGTATATGCTTCTTTTAGCCCTTTTTTCTTAATTATCTAATCCTTGCATATGAGCTTAGATTCAAGGCCTACTTCATGGTAGGCTATTATACCATGTCTATTATTATATATAAACCATGGACTTTATAATCTAATTAGTTATTGACTTGATGTAACTCAATAAGAGTAACTTATGTTGTGCTTTCTCTTTATTGAGGTGATAGACAATCTACAAGTCATATTGAATTACTAGGTTGGGTAATCATTACATATGACCTATAATCCACAAGTTTTCACTTACATAGGAGTTTAACAAGTTGATATTGGAGTGGATAGTAGTATAAGATTTTTTTATGGTTTCATGTGTCACTATCTAGTTTTTCAAGCTTGTATATGAATTAGCATTGGTGGGCCCATAACCCATAGATTAAAGGATCATTTTTGCATCTTAAAACTTGAAAATATTATGTTTAAATACAATGGCTAGAATGAAATCATGCTTTATCAATTGAAGAATAACATAAATTTTCTTGGGATGAGATATGGGGACATGTTTAATTTTATAGGGGGAGAGACAACCTCTAAGAAAATTAAAAATTAAAAATTTATACTAATTATTTTACACAATCTAATAATATCATATATCATTAGGTGTGCAAGCCTAGGGATGTATTTGTGGAATGACATAATATTTACTCTCCTTATGTACCCTTATTTAATATTTAATTTTATGATAGTATCCCCAATCAAAAGGTGTGTTCCACTTTATAATTAGGTTTGAACATAGTTTTTTATTAGGGGTAAAATAGGTTTTGATGGGACTTGAAACCCAGTACAAAATAGTTTTTAAGGGACTTGCAACCCTATCAAAGAAAAGAATATTGCAAATAATACAAAACACATAGCAATAGCATCCCAACAATAGTCGGTAAAAGAAAAACATGACTACACATGCTACATCATATAAACAAGCAAGGGGTCGAGACCCCTTTACAACCTAGTTTTAACTGGGTCTAGAAACCCTTAGATACACAAAGAATCCACCTACATCTGCTAGGCATCAACAAACTAGTTACTCATGGATGACACCACTAAGACAAGAGAAATAACTAACACAATGGTGTAGAACACCATTAAACCCCTAAACAAAAACACTAAAAAATCCAACAACCACACCTCAATAAGGGAGTTAGAGAGAATGACAAACCACTAGAGCACATTTTCCAACTTACAACAACACCCCACTAGAATCACCAACCCCAACTCCACCTCAATAGGAGGGAGATCCCTTTATAGGAGAGGAAGAAATGAGAGACCAACCCTCTGAAGCCATCACTCTTCTTCCCACACATGCTCCATCTTGATAGGAACCAATAGAAGAGAGAAATCCTCAAAAAACCTACAATACCCACCTCCACCTCATTAGAAGAGGGCTCTGCCTTGATAGGAGTAGTCTCCACCTACATAGAATACACTAGGTATAGATTTAGAGGGCAATCACAACCACCTTTGGAAAAGCAAGGTGTTGAACCAAGAAAGAGGGAGGATGCACTTCAACCACTAGAGAAGAAAACCAATGCATCTGAGCCTTAAGAAAAATAAAATAAAATAGCTCAGCCCACGCAATACCCATGATCCTCATAACAAAGAAGTCAACAATCCTATCAACACATAACAAGGAGCCAAAAATGAAGCCAAAACCACTCAGAATAAAGCCCAAGAACATAAGATCCTTCAACCCAAACATTCAATCATCCCTCAACTTCAAATTAGTATAAGCCTCACCCTCTTCAAGCCCACAAAACCCATCCCCAACAATGGGATCATCAAAGAACAAGGGAACACAAACCTACCCCAAAAGGGACAAAACCCTCCAATTAGTAGAGGACCCCAACATAGATCTTCCATGGGGACAAGAAACCCCACATAATCATTAGCATGAAAGACCAAAAGGGGAAAAATAGAGCCCAAAACAAACATAGGTCCGAAGCCAAACCAAAACACCACCTAAAGGAAGCCTCAACCATACCAACAAACCCTGGAAAAAGGATAAATAAGAGAGAGAAAGGACCCTATAGTAGAAAACAAGAAAACCACAAGCCAATGAGAGGAATAAACCACACCCAAAAGGATCCAAAACACCACACCATCAACCTCTCCATTGCCACCAAAAGCAACAAATTCAACAAAAGGATAACAACAACAGAATAGTCCAATCTTCACTACTCCAGCCCTTTGAATAGAAAAAGTGGCACCAACCCCCTAACATTATTCCACAGGTCCTACTAAATAATCAAGGCCAAAGAGATAGCCTCGCACCAAGATACAAGGGGACCATAACATAAAGCAAAAAATCCCAAAGATGCAAGAGAGAATCTAGACCTTCCTACTTCGTCTGCACCAAATCTCCACCACAAAATAGTGCCAAGCCCTCCCAACACCACATGCACAACAAAAAAAAACATGATTATTCATTAATTAAAAGAGAGATTAATAAAGAATATGTATAAACACTCTTTTAAAAAGGAAGATTATTTATAATTTAAATAATTATTTAAAGGAAACCTTTTTTTGAAAGGGTGTGATGGTTTGGAAACCACTCCTTAAAAGGATATATAAATCATTCATATGAGACATGGAAAAAAAATTCAAGGATGGAGAACATTCAAGGAGAGAAGAGAAAAAGGAAAGATGAACTAAAAAGGCACAAAGGAGTGAAGGTTAGGGTCATAGGTGGGAATTTAAACATTGGGAGAAAGGGCACACAACATGTGTCCAACTCAGGGTACAACATACACTCAGGAGTGTCCTAGCCAAGGCTAAGTTTATGCCATGAAGGTAGGTTGGTTTTGTGAAAGAACCAGTTCCTCCAAGGGTGTTTGTGTTAGGAAACAACCTAGACCTATAACCATTCCTTTGAGTGTTAGATAGAAGCCTCTCCAAGACTTTAAGATAAGTATTGAGAACCACTAATTCAATAATATTGGAAATATTATCTAGATGATTTTTATGTTTATATGATTAATCTATGTTGTGTTGTTATTCCATTTATTATGTTAATTATTTAATTGTCACATGTTTGTAGTTTACATTAATTATTCATATTTATTTTGATAACATTGCATATTATAAATCATATTAACTCTAGTATTTGTTATATTAAATCCACTACTAATACTTAATAATCATAAGAGGAAGAGTTCCATCATAGTTTGTTTGGCCCCATGATGCATAAAATTAACATTATCCTTCCCTACAACTTTTTAGTTAATGTAATTGGCAATTTTTACAACTTCTAATATATTGTCGCAATGGTCAAATAGATTGGATATTTTAAAAATCGAGAGAGGTTATTATGGAGGGACCCTACATGCACCTATAGGGTGTTACATAACATTTTTAGGTGCCACATATTTTAAGAAGCAATTCATCATGATTTGGTAGTTTTTCACACATCGAGCTCTTAAGAGATTGCATCATAATAGTGTAGCCTAGAGCAATTAGGACAATTGGGGTACAAAAAATGACACTTCCTAGCATTAATTTTCCCACTCAAATGTGTTGGCACTATTTTTTAAACCCCACAATACATGAAATGAAAATTATGCTTGCCTACAACTTTTTGTTGTACACAATTAACACTTTTTACAACATTTGAAAAATTATCACCATAGTCAAATGGATTGAAAATTTTAAAAATTGAGAGAGGTTATTGTGAAGGGACTCTACGTGACCATGTAGGTTTAGATGAATTTTTTGTAAGTTCCATGAATTTTGATAAATAGTTTGTCATATCTCAATATTTTTTTTCACTTACAACCCTTAAGGGATTGTACTGAAATAGTGTAGCTCAAAATGATCGACACAACTGGGGTACAAAATAGGACCTTTCCTAGTGTTAAACAACATGAACAACATTAAAGAGCCACTTAACCATACTAGACATGGTCCCACACTACACATTTTGGATAATTTTGTAAGTGCCACTTCATCATTGATCCTAAACCCTTAAGCTAGACTGAATGCATTTGACTATTACTCAAATTGGTACAAGACATGGTTTCCAGATTCAGAGTCTTCTTAATGGTATGAATAAAATGTTAACCTATTAGAACCATTGAATCTAAAGATATATCTGGGTCACTCTCTCGGTAATTCCATAGCACAATTATTTATTCATTTATTTATTATCTCAACATAGGTAAGCACACATATGTAATTGAGAATATTAATTTTCGAGCTTATTTAATGTCGCTTAATGAACATCAAGTTGATCATATACACATTTTCTTAAATAGACCTATTATGGGTATCTATGGAATGCTCAAGCTAACTCCATTAATACTATGTTGTATTTATTCAATAATATCAAATTATCATTGTTGGAACAATATTTTATTATCACTCTTAAATCAATGTAATAATAAGACAAATATCAACATTGATAATGATTTTAATCACTTACTTAATAACCCAGTAATAACTTTAATATTTAGTCACAAATCATTCTTTAATGAGACATTGTTATTATCAATCAAACTCCAATTATATTTTATTTAATAATTCCATGATATATCAATAGTAATGTTGTTTTCATCGATAAATATGTATATACATTGATGTTGAACCGCCTAGGTACATTTAACACCAATTCTTATATTGGTAGTGTTATCGACTCAAGATCATGACTTACATTAATAGTTTACTTTGTTGATTCTCCTAATAACTTATTCCCTTGATTTCCAATTTAGCAATGTTACCATTATTGTCATTAATTGAAACATTAACATCAACATTAGTATGTATTTCCTCATACCTATTATTCCTTACTCTATACAAGAGATAATAATGTCAATGCATTATATTTGTTGTGTAGCAATGTTAACATCCTTTAACCACATTCACATTAATGTTATTATTATTTTGTTTGATTTTGAATTCATTATATTGTACACATCTATTTTAGTATTTACTTTTTATTGATAATATCAAATTTAATCTTCCTCATCGATTATTAAATATAACATCATGCACATCAATATTAATGATAACATTAATATTCAGTTAATTTCAATTAGAATTGTGACCACCAATTACAATTAATCTTCAATACTAAAAACATCATTAATATTACAAATTTAATAATATCATTAACGATATCTTGTTTGCATTAACATTGGATTGATAGCCACCAATCTCATTAATATTAAAACTATTTTTTGTTACTAATGTTAATATTAATCCAACTCCAATATTTAATGTATAGTATAAATAGTGTAGGATTTACAATCTTCTCTCAAAAATGTATTCCATACATTGGGATTCTTGGAGAATCTAAGTATTCCTCCTAGAATTATCAATGCTACCAATTATTAATAATTATGTTGTTGATGGTATTGTTGAAAATTTAATATTCACTTCACTACGTATTAAAAATTAAAGATGATATCGTATTAATGTCAGTTTTTTATTCTAAATACTATAGTTGCCACTTATTGGATTCTCACTTTGGCATTGCTAACATTAAGTTTAAATTTATTAACTCTATTTATTAGACACCAACAATGATATTAATTCATTATTGACGTTATGACTAAAATTAAGAACATTCCTTGCCTCCAATTTGAAAACCAACGTTGGTCCTTTATTTCAAAATTAAACTAAGATATTTTTAATCACATCTTTCTACCTCTAAATTTGGCGATGCATATATTTATTTATGGTGATTTAATTCACTAAACTTGTCCACAGGATAAGAATTTTAACAAGTGAGACTTCCACGTAAATTTCATCTATAACATGATGGGAAATAAACTTAAACAAATGTATTTTTTTGCTGGCAAGCAAGAAGGGTAACTCGGTCTACCCAATAACACATCCATTTCAAAATTAGTTTTATTATCCTTCAGCAACCGGTTATACCCATTTTCTTCACTTTTACTTCACAACCCAAACAGATATCTGACAGTTTTGATTACCCACTTATATTATTTATTTATTTTTATTTAAAAATTATATGGTACCTGATACCATGCTTTCCACAATTCTACTTAAAAAACTAATTCCTTCTATACTAGAATTTTGGTACTTTACATGCATGTTTCAGTATTAATTTTTTGAGAACTAGCATTCAAATAATAATCATTAATAGAAATGCCACATTTTTCTCTCTATCTATAGGTTGGCTATAATGAAATAGAAGTTATTCAATCAATATTATATCTAGGCATTTAATTGAACATTTCTTGAACTACCAAAATAAATGGAGTTTATATACAACATATCCACACATTCTGAATTTTACACACAAAATAGATTGAACAGGAAAGCATAAAACTAAAAGAAATCATCGAGTTTGCAACACTAAACTTTGTTTCTTCCTTTTTATTTTCTCTAACCATTACTAACATCCTCTTCTAAACACTATTCTGTTGTCGGACAAAGGCTACTATTCACCTCATTTCTCAATAGAAATTTATACAAATGTTGGTCATGAGGCATAAGAAGGAATTTTCATTTTAGAAAGTAAAACTCTTCTTATTAATTATACATATTTTTTTAAACCAGTTTCACATTGACAAAAAAATACATATATCATTACACCTTTACACACACCCCAACCAACAACATATATCCTACTATAGCTTGATAAAAATAATAATGTGATATCAAGTCCACCATCTCCCATAGGAAAGTGTATACCCTGGTTAACTTTCCTGCATACAAAATCAACTTTTTTTTTCATAATCAGTGGGAGCTTACCTCCCAACCATAGGGCTAAAATAGCCCACCCTTGAGCTAGGGGAAACATCTAGAGTGAGAAGTATTTTGCACAAGACAACACTTACAACCATGACATATATAATGCAACAATTTCATCACACTTCCAATAGCACTTCACAATAGAAAACTCAACATAATTTCCACACATTACAAGTTTATAACAACACAAGAAACACAAAACTTAGCCTCTTCCTCAAGAGTCTCAAAAAGGGGGAGTGGGGACATCAACTAGGAGGGGAAAAATAATAGTATATTGAACACCTCTAACCAAGCATCACCTCCAATTTTTCCACATTACACATCTCTCAAACCATACATCCACTTATTTTCCATTTCACCTCATTCAACACCATATCAAGATTTTCAACACATAGCATCCACATATGATCATAAATATGAACCATGTGGGTACTCATACCCTTTTAACTAACCCCCTTCCTAGGACATCTCACCCACTCAACCCCAACACATGAAGTAAAACCTCCATTCTATGGTAGGTTTTCTTCTTAACAAAACAAACCCACAATTCAAACAACCAACAAAACAACATCAAGTCTTCAGAAGCAAAATACATACACAAAATATCATTAAATTAGCACAAGGGATAGCATACCAACCTATTCTAACCTCAATTTGGCAATGACAAATGTGCAAAAACCAGCAACAAGTCCCCAATCTTCTCTCCTTCCCAAGCTTCTACTCTTTCCTCAATGATGATAGCAGAAACAAGAAAATGAATCCCCTTAATGTTCTACCTTCTCCAAAATAAAACCCCTACAAGAAATCCCTAATCCTTCATCTTCGGTTATGAAGGTGACAAGTGTTTCCTTCACAATTGATCTCCCTCAATTCCACTTTTCACATTTTTGGTGTGAGGGTTCTCCAAGAATGTTTTAAAAACATTAACCAACTTTGAATTTCGTTACAACCAAAAGTGGCTCCAAAAACAGGGTCATATGACTCCAAAATAAAAATTTTAACCCATAAAGTTATTCCCAAGTCCTATCCTAATGACGTAGGGTCATGAAATCCCATTAATATATAAATAAAACACATTAAATGAACCTTTAAACTAGGATATATCATGCAACTACATTCAATTCAGTCAAGACAATGCACTTAACATTATAAAAACATTCCTACTAGTACATGACACACAATAACCACATCACATAAAATCATGACATATAAGACCTTAACCTCTCCAAATGAGTTAGGTCGGTTTCACTGGAAATGCACATATGTCACCTTGGTATTTCCTCAGGTCCACTGGTCATGGACTAAACTTGCACACTCAAATCGCAATAGTTAATCCATCATTAATAATAAAAATTGAAGCATGAAATACCAACATAATATCTCTAAAATGGAATCTTAAAATCAAGCATCTCATAGCATACATTTATTCCATACCACTAACATCATACCATAAATAAAAATTAGTTTTCAAAGATAATTGGACATAAATTCACTACATAGGATAGCATCATAATCCATTTAATCATAAGATCAACCACTCATAAAAATAACAAGAATGATCATCGAGATAGATCGATCGTCCACATATTACCACAAAACCATAATCTATGAAAGTAAGCATGCATGCATGTGTATCACGTAAATGAGATGACACCAAGGTTTGTTTAATCAAAATACATGGTAGCATCCTAATCCTTGATAGAATCATCCATGGGAATCACATAATGATTGACATCACACAAGTAACCTTTAGCATTGGAAGGTAGGTCTCACACCATGGATTACAAGAAATAGCTTGTCATAGTTCAACATTTTTTCATACTTAGGGTTTTTAAGAGATTGTGCCAGAATAGTGTATCCTAGAATGATCGAGGTAGCTAGGGTGAAAATTATGACCTTTCCTAGTGTTCACCTACCCACCCAAATGTGTTTTCATTGTTTGTTTGGCCCCATGATGCACGAAATGAAAATTATGCTTTCCTATAATTTTTTGTTGATTGTAATTGAAACTTTTTACAACATTTGAAAAATTGTGGCTGCAGTCAAATGGCTTGGATATTTAAAAAT
Organism: Sequoia sempervirens; assembly: GCA_007258455.2. Taxonomy (NCBI): domain Eukaryota; kingdom Viridiplantae; phylum Streptophyta; class Pinopsida; order Cupressales; family Cupressaceae; genus Sequoia; species Sequoia sempervirens. Next base: position 90,101 of record VDFB02265285.1, read on the forward strand.
TTGAGAGAGATTATTGTATACGAACCCTAAGTGACCTTGTAGGTTTAGATGAAACATTTGTAGGTGCAACAAATTCTAAGAAATATTTCATCATAATTCAACATTTTTTGTAATTAAGACTCTTAAGAGACTGCATCAAAATAGTGTAGCCCAAAATGATTGAATAGTTGGGGTACAAAACAAGACATTTACTAGTGTTCACCTACCCACCCAAATTTTTGGTACTATCTATTTAGCCCCACAATGCACAAAACAAAAATTATGATTTCTTGCTACTTTTCAATGAATGTAATTGATGCTTTTTATAACATTTGAAAAATTATTGTCATGATCAAATGGCTTGGATATTTAGAAAAAGGAGATATTTTATGATGGAGTAACCCTACATGACCCTGTATGTTTAGATGGAATGTTTATAGTTTTCATGGATTCTACGAAATAGCTCATCATAGTTTAACATTTTTTCGCACTTAGGTCTCTTAAGAGATTGTGTCGGAATAATGTAACCTGGAATGATCAATGTAGCTAGGGTCAAAATTAGAACCTTTTCTAATGTTCACCTACCCAATTAGATGTGTTCGTGTTGTTATTTTGGCCCCATGGTGCATGAAATGAAAATTGTGCTTTCATGTAACTTTTTGTTGAACACAATTTCCGCTCTTTGCAACATTTGAAAAATTGTGGCCATGGTTAAATGGCTTGGAGATTTAAAAATTTGAGATATTTTATTGTGTAGGGACCCTATGTGAACCTCTAGGTTTAGATGAAACATTTTTAGGTGCAATAGATTCTGAGAAACAATTCATCATAGTTTAGAATTTTTTTCATAATTAGGGCTCTTAAGAGATTGTGTCAGAATAATGTCACCTAGAATGATTGGAACAGTTGGCGTGCAAAACAAGACCTTTCCTAGTGTTCACCTACCTACTCGAAGATTTTGGTGTTGTTTGTTTGGCCCCACAATACATAAAACAAAAATTATGCTTTCTTGAAACTTTTTGTTAAAAGTAACTGATATTTTTTCCAACAATCAAAAAATTGTTGTCACAGTCAAATGGATTGGATATTTAAAAAATGAGAGAGGTTATTATGTATGGACCCTACATGGTTGTATATGATTAGATAGGATTTTTTTAGGTGCTACAGATTATGAGAAATAGACCATCATAGTTTGCCAGTTTTTCACACTTAGGGATCATAAGAGATTGTACCAAAATAGTGTAACCTAGAACGATCAGGTGTATTGGGGAATGAATAGAGGCCTTCCATATCACACCTAACCACTCAAATGTTTTGTAACTATCATTTTTTCCACAATGCACAAAATGCAAAGTATGACTCTTGACAAGTTTTTACTAAACATAATTGACACTATCTTCAACATTTAAAAAATTATTTCCACAATTAAGTGGTTTGGAGATTTTAAAAATAGAGAGAGGTTATTATGGAGGGACATTATGTTACCCTATATGTTTAGATTAAATTCTCCTAAGTGTCATGGATTTTGAGAGCCAATCTTTCATAGCAATTTGGTATTTTTTTGCACTTAGGGCTCTTAAGAGACTACATCATAATAGTGTAGCCTGAAATGATTAGGTATTTTGGGGAATGAATAGAGGCATTCATTGGAATTCACCTTCCCACTTAAACATGTTGGAACTATTAGTTTTTCCACAATGCACAAACTGCAAAGAATGTCTCAAGTGACAAGTTTTTTTTCTAAACAATTGACTTTTTGCAACATTGGAGAAATTGTTGCCACAGTCAAGTGGATTGGAGATTTTAAAAATTGAGAGAGGTTATTGTGGAGGGACCCTATGTGATTATGTAGGTTCAAACAAAATTTTCCTAAGCTCCATAGATTTTGAGAACCAATATATCATATTTTGGCATTTTTTGCACTTAAGGCTCATAAGATACTATGTAGGAATAGTGTAGCCCAGAATTATCGAATGTCTTGGGGAACGAACAAAGGCCTTCCTTCGAATTCACCTACCCAACTAGATGTTTTTACAATGTCATTTTTTTTCCACAACACACATAATGTAAAGTATGGCTCTTGACAGGTATTTACTAAACATAATTGATTTTTTTGTAACAATTGAAAAATTGTCACCATGGTCAAGTGGATTAGATATTTAAAATACTGAGAGAGGTTATTGTGGAGGGACACTATGTGACCCTATAGGATCAGAAAAAATATCCTAAGTGTTATAGATTTTGAGAACCAATATCCTAAGTGCCATAGGTGTCTTGGGGAACAAATAGAGACCTTCCCTATATTTCACCTATCCACTCAAATGTATTGGAACTTCTAGTTTTTCCTCACATGACATTGATAGCTCTACTCAAATTTCATAACTATAAATTTTAGAACCTATAAATTCATGCATCTATCAATAGGTGTCAAGAAAGATTGACTATATGTAGAATATGCGAGAATTGGTTATGAATATCAAAAATGAAATTTAACTTGGAGAAGGTGTGAATGAATGCAATTATGAAAAAGAGAGGCAAGTGAGGGAAATACTTTTATAAAAATGTTTCTTAACACTTTGTGCATTCTACAGATTGTAATATAATGAGTCTTGCATGTACGAAATTATATTTTAGCATGATGGATATAGGAATGAATACAATCATGAAAATAGGATTTTTACAAAAACTATTCTTAACACTTAGTGCATTATTTGGATTGTCATATAATGATTCTTGCATGTACGAAATTAAATTTTAGTATGATGGATACAGGAATGAATACAATCATGAAAATAGGATTTTTACAAAAAAAATTCTTAACACTTCATGCATTCTTTGGATTTTCATATAATGATTCTTGCATGTACGAAATTAAATTTTAGTATGATGGAGATAGGAAAAAATGCAATCATGAAAAGGGTAGGACTTTTAGAGAACACGTTCTTATCAATTTGTGTATTCTCTAGATTGTAAGATAATGAGTGTTGCATGTAAGAAATAAAATTTTAGCATGATGGAGATAGGAACAAATGCAATCATGAAAAGGACATTATGTGATAAAGTTTTTTTGTGTTCTTATTAACACATCTAACAAATAATTAAAAAATAACAAGAAAATAAAACAAACCTCTTTGATAAAGAGGCCTGGGGATAGAGGGACTCCAACCCTCATGATCCATAAAACCAACAGATTTCCTCCTACGCCAATTTTCATTGTTGTTGACATTGACATGTAGAATTGGACTCTATCTTTATCCTCATCCAATTGTTACTTCCAAAAATGGAAGTAAACATAACACTCTTACAAAACATGTTCTCAACACTTTGTGCATTCTCTAGATTGTAAGATAATAAGTCATGCATGTACGAAATGCAATTTTAGTATGATGGAGATAGGAACAAATGTAATTATGAAAAGGGTGGGAATTTTATAGAACATGCTCTTATGAATATGTAGAATAGGAAAGAGTTAGTTATGAACCTCAAAGATGAAATTTAACATGGAAGAGGTCTCAAAGGATGCAATTTTACAAAAGAGAGGCAAGTGAGGATAGTACTTTTACAATACATGTTCTTAACTCTTTGCGCATTCTCTGGATTGTAAGATAATGAATCATGCATGTACAAAATAAAATTATAGAATTATGGAGATAGGAACAAATGCAATCATGAAAAGGGTTGGACTTGGACTTCACAAAACATGTTCCTATGAATACATAGAATAGGAGAGAATTATTTATGAATCTTAGAAATAAAATTTAACTTGGAGGAGGTGTGAATGAATTCAATTATAAAAAAGAGAGGCAAGTGAGGATAGTAATTTTATAATACATGTTCTTAACAATCTATGCATTCTCTAGATTGTAAGATAATGATTATTGCATGTATGAGATTGAATTTTAGCATTCATGGATATAAGAACAAATATGATTATGAAAAGGGAAAGAATTTTACATGACATGTTCTTATGAATACATAGAATAGGTGAGACTTAGTTATGAATCTCATAAATGAAGTTTAACACTGAGGAGGTGTGAATGAATGCAATTATAGAAAAGAGAAGAAAGTGGGGACAATCATTTTACAATACATTTTTTAACACTTCATGCATTCTCTAGACTATAATATAATGGTTCATGCATATACAAAAGTAAATTGTATCATGATGGAGATAGGAACAAATGCAATCATGAAAAGGACAAAACTTTTAATTGGTTATAAGAGTAGTCATGAATGTAAGAACATAATGTTTTACATTATGGAGGTGTGAATGGAGATGATCATAAGAAAGAGAGGTCAATGAGGGAAAATATTTTATGAGACATGTTCTTTAACTCTTATGAATTTTCATGAGACACGTTCTTTAACTGGTTACACTCAATCAATCCATTAACATAAAACATGAAAACACTAAGAACTATCCACTCTCTAACTATCTGTAACAAATCCCTACCAAGTTTGTAGGTAGAAGGAAGTTTAGGGCTTGTAAATATTTTAATCTTATGGGGACAAGTGGTCACTTATGGCATGTAAAATTTTTATTACTTATGCTTCTACATCTTTTAGAGATGGATGGAAAATTTTTGTTTATGATAATCATATAAAATCAAAAGAAAGGATTTTGATGATCATTTTAATTAAGGTTAGCATAGTTTAGGATAAAATCAAATCATTTTTTATATTCTAGAAGGGTTATAGACCATTCCAAAAAAAATTGGAGACTGCTAATTACCAAATAAGAAGGTAGAATTAAGATTTTTTCATCACGAGAATCATGGAGTATGGTAGCTGCAGGGTAAAAGTACAAAGTTGTGTCAAACTTTCAGCCAACTTCTCAGCACAAGTGAATTTAAGTATTTCTAACTAAAAATCGATTTTGGTCAAACATATGATCTTGTAAGATTTATTATAGCTAAGTTAGATATATGTCCACAACTTTTCCGACTAAAATTATTGGCTAAATGCATATATAACACCACTTTGAAGCTAATTTACCAAAAGAATAGATTTATTTTTAAAAATTGATGTTTCAACAACTTCTACTCATGTAAATAACATATTTTTTAAATATAAAAATACCCTTTTGTAGATCCATAAGTGTAGTTTTCAAATATATATATATATATAATTTAATTATTATTTATATTTTCCTTTTTATTTTTACTAAAAGTATGTTATCAACACAAAATATTAGGTTGATTACCATGTAGGAAAAATAGTAAAATTTATTAAAAAATTTGAAAAAAATATGATGCACTAGATAAAAGAATCTATATCAAGATGGTATAATATTTTTTCTATTTTAGATAAATAGGTAATATGAAAGTTGACGTCGAATAGAAACAACTATGTTTTAATACACACACATTTTAATATTTATTTAAAAATATATGTTTATCAAAATTGGAAAAAATATATACATGCACTAAAATTTCAAGTTATAAATACACACAAAAAAATTGAAGGAAAAAAATAAAATTTACTATATAAAGATTGACGTCTCATGTAACTTCATTTTTAGCATTTTTTCAACACCTAAATTATAATGTCAATTTATAAAAAGTTATATCAAAATATTTTTTATTATTTTTTAATACAGTTCCATAAAATATACTAAAAAATAAATATTTTATTAGTTTACATCATTTCAAAATTCAAAACATATATGCCACTTTTTAGTGATTCAAGTTTAAAAGTTGGATCAGTGTTGGGTATTTCCTTTAAAAATTGAGACACAGCTTTGTACTTTTACCCAATATATGCTTGAAACATTTAGGAGTGGAAGGGAATATGGAGTATGTTGGAAAATATTTGTCATCAACAATAATTTGCATGAAGGCGACAACTGTGTTTTTAAGTTGATAAACAAAATGAATCACATTTTCTTGTTTTATGTTAACAAATAGTTGGAGAGTGAATTTCTAATAAAAACCTATGACCTATCTACTCTCCAATTATCTATTACAAATCCTTTCCAAGTTTGTAGGAAGAATGAATTTTAAGGCTTGTAAAGATGCAATTCTCACAGGGACAAGTGGTCATTTATGGCATGTAAAATTTTGTTGTATTGACGTTTGTGTATCTTTTAGAGACGGATGGAAAATTTTAAGTTTTGAAAATCATATAAAAGAAAAAGGAAGGATTCTGAAGATTACTTTAATTGAGGTTAGTTTATTTTAGGCTAAAATAAACTCATTTTTTTAATTTTGGAAATGTCCATTTCAAAATATTTTGGAGACCGTTAGTTACCAAATAAGAAGGTACAATTAAAATTTGTGCATTACAAGAATCATGGAGTATGGTAGCATATGCTTGAAACATTTAGGGGTGGAAGGGAATATGGAATATGTTGGAAAATATTTGTCACTGACAATAAGCTACATGATGGAGAATTTGAATCATCATGGAGTATGTTGGAAAAGATTTGTCTCATGTAAAATGAATGTTTGAATTTGAATCATTCACATGAAACTCTCCCCCCTCTCTCTCTTCGGAATTCTTTGTTTATCATGCATTTCATTGTTATCATTATCAAATAGTGAGCCAAGTTATCACCTACTCTCCAAATGTATCCACATTAGTGTGTTTCTCCCTATATAGACTAGGAAATAAATACTTGTAGATTTATTTGTCTATTGAATCTTATTAATTTTAGTCTCACATAAGCTTAAATACACACAATATCTCCAATCTTCCTCATTTCATTAACTTATTGTGGAGGTTGAATGACCAAACAAGGTGCTTGACCATTTAGGGAAATCTCTAAAGTAGTCCCAACCTTTGTATATTGAATCAATAAATTATGAATTAGTAACATACAAATTAATCAAACCTAATGTAAAATAACATGAGTGAAATTTATTGGATTTTTATGTACAAAAATTATAAAATACCTTCCAACAATCATACAAATTTAACTCATACCTTCCATGAAAACCTAATATAAAGTCATATAAAAAAAGACACACGTTAGGATATGAATACACAAGAAGGTGATGATAATAATCTTCCTAGATCTAGAACTAAGGATAATATATCAATTTTAACAACTCATTAAAATGTGTATAAATCCATTGAGTGACAAGGCTGTGTAGGTATGTACATATATAAATAATCATCATGTAAAAAAGAATATTGCACATAAGTATCTCATAAGAGACATGATTGTAGAGAAGGGACACAATTTTTCTTGTACAAATATAAAAATCTACTGCACATATATACAAATCAGCTTGACTTTTTTTTCCATTACAATCAATCCAAGCAACCATATGGATTCTCTCTACTCTTTATTGTGTCAAGTATTGTCTCATGATTATACTCACAAACCTTGCACAAGTTCATTTTAAATGGTCTACTAATCAAATGAACATTTGATGCCACAACAAGGTTAGAGTAATGAAGAATATTTTTATGTGTGTCAACGTCCTCAAAAAACCACACATCAAGCTTCTTAATTGGGTACCTTATAATCCATGTTTCAATAACAACCACTAACACTATAGGATACTTGATATTTTCTTGATCTATAAAAGGGGCCTCCAATTTTTTTTCCCTCAACACAACGTGTCACATAATAATTTGTTCCTTCTTTATTGTCTTCATCTATAATAACTACATAAGCATTCCCTACATTGGTATGTGCATCCAATTATATGAATTTAGTCAAAAATATAAAATAACTACAAAATAGGATAAAGTATTGAATTTTCTTAAACTATGCATGTAGATATTACCTAGTTGAGCTAGATATGATATGTGTTCAAAGTCAATTGATGATTCTATATTTGTGATTTGTAGTGTTGCTTGGATTTGATACATCTCAAGTGGAATTAGGATTCTTGTTCATCATTCATCAACCTTTTATTTGACTCACACTCATCCCAAGCCCCATATATACATGGAAAACAAAAGCACACCATGAACCTATATTTGAGCTTCTAAAAGAGTGTAGATTACTCAATCCTATCAATGTACAACAATCCTTATATTTTACAATGTCAATATCATCTACCAACTAATATATATATGGATTGTAGACTTACCTTCATTACTTGAACCCATTGTAGACTTACACCATTCGACGATAGATGTTGCATCTATAAAATTTACTTTGTATTTTTATTTCAACTCTTCTCATGCTGAGGCTTTTTTAATACATGCTTTTGCACCATCATGCTCCCCCTTTCCATGCTCAACCTCTGATAAATTCCACATATGTTGGACACCAATGATCTTATGCATCCTACTCAACCAATAAAATATTTGTGAGTTCTTGAATTGTGATACACAATTATCTACTCATATGATATGTTGACCAAATGATATTTTTTCTACTAGAAAACTCACAGTTGAACATATGAAAGAAACCTTGCATGAAATTTGTAGAATATATGTGATCATCAATTCTATAAAACTTGATACTCCTTCAAAATATTTTTTTCTTCATCTATATTTTCATGTGTATGAATGAACGCTATATGCACAAATATTGCAACCTTCATGGAGTTGTAATATTGTGATTGTACCTCATTAAATGGATGTAGTGTGTAGTTCTCTGTAAATTCAACAATTAAAATGATGGTATCAAGTGGAAACTTTTCCTTTCATAGCTTTAATTTCAAGTCCAATCATCAAATTCTATGGGTATGCGATACATACTCATACGCTATATTCTTTTGAAAAATAAACATAAACTAATAAACTAGTATCTTTCCACTCACCAATTCACACCTTTTTGCTTATTTTCCATGTTTTAGACTGTATTCCACTATCTTATATTTTTCAAATATTACTATTTTGTTTCTAATTGCATGTGTATTCTCCATAGGTAGAAAAATTGTCAAATGTTGCAAGCCACCAAAATGTTCATATGTGTCATCCAAGCATAATTTCCTATAGAATAATTGACCATCCAATCTTTGACATAAAATGTTCGATATGAAATCTCTTGAAGATCTAGGTGGATCTTGTATCTTAACTCTCACAAAATATCATTAGTATGTAACTATACACATATATTCCAATAAACATCATAATGATTAGAAAACTCAATATGTACTTTACAACAACAATTTATGTGTGTGTGATTTATTTTGACATAAAAAAGGCTTTGCATTTTAAAAGACATTTGAATAATTTTAATTTAAGGATATATCTCTATAAATTTGGAGAAAATCTATTTTTGAATCATATCCAAAAAATGCTTTGGATGTGGCTCACAATTTTGACAAAAAATTCTCTTTCTCACAACATCTCTTTGTTTATAAGATACTCTTGTGTTATTCCAAAATACTCCAATTAGAGATCTCAAGGCTTCAATGGTTGGTTTGTCTTTCCATGGGATTCTACTAGAGAAAGCCCATAATTCATCTATATTTGGGTCCTCCACTCTTTCACACCTTCCAACGGCTCTCATTAAGTTTTTCTACTTATTTTCAACACTTGACTTATCTTTCTAATGAGGAGAGCTTTCTTTTTTTGATTGCTTACAATTTTTTATGCAATGAAACATCATGTGACATTACTGTCTTTGGTGCATGAACTAACCCACACTCTCATATTCACTCATTAGATTCATTACAATAGATTTTTCACTTGAGGGTAAGTGCACCAAGTTGTGACACAAAAAAGTGCCAAATTGAGAAAAAATGTGAAAAAAGGATTGTTATGTGTGCCATATTTGGTGAGCGCCAAATTTGGATCTCACCAAATAGGCTTGGTAATACAAGGACTATTTGGTGAGCGCCGAATTTAGCACTCACCAAATAGAAAATTTTGTTAAAAAAAGGAAATATTTTAACCTTCATTTTTGTCCTGCATGAGACTTCTACTTGTTATGTTTTACCTCTGCAACCTGCACTTGCCAAAAGGAGGCCATTTTTTCACTTTTAGCTTTTGATTCTTCATGAGGTATGTATTTTTTTTGTTTTATTTTCAAATTTGAATTAAATTTTAGATTGAAATAGGTTTTTTAATTAAAATTTATTTTAATTTCCAAGAAATCAATATCCACCTCCAAATATTGATATTTCATAATCACCTCCTCACGAAAACCCTCCCAAACAAGAAGAACATTAAACCCCTCCCTCAATTTGTAGACATCTTATAGGAACTCAAGAAAATATTTAAAATCAAATAGAAAACAACAAAAGAGAGCTTAGAGAATTTATTGCAAGATTAAATGAACATGTTGCAATCCACCCTCATAGGAGAGGCATTTTTGAATCCTTAAAGTCAATTGTATCTCATGTAGGAGGAATGAGTGAATAAATTAATTTTTGGTTGAATAAGAGGGAGAAATTTAAATTATTTTATGAAAGCGAACTTTCCTATGTGAAAGTGAAGAAAGAAAAAATTAGCAATGACAACTTGTGTCCCCTTTTCTTAGACCCAAGAACCAATGCACTTTAGCACTTGCATTCAGGAGGTTCCCCATCCATTGGTGCCACCATGAATTAATTAAAAATAAGTTTTGATAGTGGTGGAAGACATTTTTTGGAAAAACTCCATGCAATAACTAAGAGGTCCCATAGTATTTTTTGAGGAAACTCTATTGTGTTTTTTTCCTCAATAAGATGCCAAATTATATTGACTATCTAGACTTTTAGGGTAGAGGTGAGGGCTCCACACATTATAGAGTGGGTGCACAATGTAATCTGCAACTAGCACCAAGACTCTTGGCTAAACTTGTGGTGGAGCATGTCACCATTCCTTTTGGTGTGAAGGATAGTGTTGAGGTTGACATGCTAGACTTGATTATCTCACTCACTCAAAGCATTGTATAGTGTGTGAGGCCTCTAGTAGAGCCTGATGTGGGCGAGTCTTCTAGGCCCAAATTTCTAGTCCACTATTGTCACTCTTGTGGCACTATTTGCATGTATGATGGTGAGAGTGTTCAATATGCAACTACACAACATACATCAGATATAGAGTAGAAGGTTATGACAGATGCCTTGCTAAATGAAACATTCAACATTGATACTCAGGTAAAATTCAGCAAGTTCATTTAATTTTTTTTTATTAAATTCTATTTTGAAATGTAAGAATAAAAAAATTAGTAGAATGAATATGATGAAAATTTAGAGTCAAAGTGTTAATGATACATGCACCATTCTCGCAGATGCCTATATGTTTACATCATCGAGTCCACAAGTATGCAACTAGTATTAAAAAACTAATTATTACATGTGAATAGTTGAACCATATATAAACGATTGTCTCATAACACACTTTGGATGTCAAATATTATTGGTGGACCTTCGATATCGACACCTCACTATTCTCCCCCTCAAAAAAATTTCACTCATGTAACCTTTATTCATTAATGGTGTTGTAAAACAATGTTAGCTAGTTTTGGTAATTGAAAAAATACTATTCCATATATGATTATACGTTTTAGCACAATTCCATATGATTTTGTACAATTGTACTTTGTTCTTTAATGCATGTATCCTTTAAGGTTCTATACAGATCCTTAAGGTTTGATTTTCCTTAATTTGATAATCAAAATGATCTAGCTTTCTTTGCTTAAAAACCCTTGCTAGTATATCATTGGTCTTTGTCGTACTTCCACCTATTCCATAAGTTACCTCCACATATTTTGTTACTCATGTCACCAGCTCAACTCCCATTAGAGGAAAATTTAAACTTGAGGAACTCAAAAATTAGAATAAATCAATTAAAATTAATCACTAAATTATTAAATATTAGTGGCTAACAACTACGGATGGGAACTAATAACTATATTAATAGCTTAGATTTATATAATGTGATAGACCTACAAAAGTAAGAAGATAATCATTAAGATTTTAATAAAGCACTATAAATAATTGAGGATGTTGTTGATTTAATATTATATCAATTTGACTATATGAACACTTGTTCCATGTTTGGAAAGAATTAAGAATAACAAAATTCAAAAATAAAATAAAATTTCAACTTCATTATACTATGACATCAACTTCCCTTGAATCTAATGCATAACACTTGTGGACTTGGAAACTTTTAAACCTAATTCATTCATGACTTCAAAGGGAATGACATGGATTGAAGCCCCTAGATTCAACATATAGTTATGTACAACTATCCCTTATTAGCAGTGAGGTATCAAATGCATTTATATTGAATTGGATACCCACTAGTGATGTGCCAAGGTGAATTTCAAGAGCATATTAGAAGTCATCATTAACATTGGTATTGATGGGATGGGATGGTTGATGCATTTAAATAAAAAAAATCCCTCTCTTTATATTTCATAAACTTTAGTAGTTCACTTATACGCATATAAATTCTAAGTTGGCTCATGGCATTGACAACAAAAATGGGAACATAATGTTGAAAGAGTTTCACCTTGGTCTCCTTGTGTTGTGTAGCATGAAACTTGGGTTCATTACATGGCTTAACCACCTCCTATGGATCTTGGATCTTGTATAAATCTAGTGTTTGTATCAGGCATTAAAAGGTTGATCTTTTGGTACAACAACAAGCACCTGTGCAACAATTAGTATCAAAGTTGAGGTCATAGGTTTGAACCCCTCTCTTGTGTTGGGAGGGCGATTGTTGCAAGAGTTTCACCCTTGGTATCCTTGTGTTGTGCAACATGGTGGTTGGGTTCTTGACATGGATTAACTACCTCCTGTGGATCTTGGATCTTGTATAAATATCACAGTTGTATCAAGCATTAAAAGGTCAATCTTTTGGTGCAATGGCAGCCACGTATGCAACACATAACTTGGTGAAGGGGTGAATAAGGTAGAATTATATCATTAGTGTCAATAATGAATGGTATTGTGTTGCTACAAGTTCTCACTTTATTGTTATTTATGACATTACTATTAAACAAGCATAGGACAATTGAGAGGTGGGTGAATCAATTGTCACACAATTCAAACTTAAAACTTCAATACTTATCAATTCCACAACCACACTATTTTGTTACTAAGTAAGAGCATGAAAAAAAATAACAAAAAGTAAATCAATACAATGAACACCATATTTTTACATGGAAAACCCAATAAGGGAAAAACCGTGATGAGGGATAACTCACAATATAAAGATTATTAAACTGAATACAGAGGCTCACTGCCAAGGGCTCATTGACCAGAAGAGGACTCACTGCCTACAAAAAGGACTCATTGTACAATAGGGAGGCTTACTACCTATAGATACAAAAGAGAAAAAAAGATCCACCACTGCATTTAACACACCTTCACAACCTTGAATAAGAATTGCAAAAACCTTTAGATCATTGCTTTCAGGAATCCAACACAATGAAAAACTGTTGTCACAACTCACTCACACACACACACTTCTGCTCTTATGATGTGTGGCTCACTTTTCTCACTTTGTGTCACATTGTCATAAAAATCTTCACAATTTGACTTGCTTTTATACCATTCTCAGCCTTAGAAGCATTCACCAAGGTCGACCACAAATTAAATTCAAATTAGGTTGGAAACGCAAAATTCCCGCAATGGAAAGGAATAAGAGTGGACCAATTAAAATATTTTTCAGATCAAAATAATATTCTCAAATCAACCACATGTTTCCTTAATTAAATTTTATTCTTTGAATGAAGTGTAAACACTGGATCAACCAAACCTAATGAAAACATAAATGATCAATGATGCACATGCTTCCCAACATGAAGACGACACATAGACTCCACAACATGCTTCATCATGTACGAGAATACATCTCTGATACCTTTAGATTCATCAGCAGCAAAACCATATGCTTCAACCACTGAATACCTTTCACCAGTTCATCTGAACTATGCAAACCAATACTGAAATACTAAACCATGACTTCTGAATCACTAATCTCTAGCCTTCTTTTCCAAAACATAGAGAAAACAATCATAATACATATCTCATATCTGCAAGATTTGAAACAAAATAGCAAAGGACTGTGGAGCAGAAACATTTCTCCTAGTCCATAGAAGATCAACTCTGCTAATAGAAACCACGTACCGGTGAACACAACTTTCACATCCCATCAAACCAAAAGTTGAAACTCAGAATATATCACCATTAGATCATCATCAGCAAACCTTTAGAACCACACAAGTATAGGATCAACATAGTAGAATGCGGAGCACATACTGAAGCACAATCTGAACACATCCATCACTTTGACTTCTCTTCTTTATTAATTTTATCAAAATCACTTGGAAACTCATCAACCCAGCACATCTACAATAACATAAAGATAGCTCCATGTACTCACAAAATCTCAGTAGCATCTCAACTATACATGTACAACCTGCAACATACAGAACAGTGTTGACATCAATGACAACACCACTAGACTAGATCATATTTGAAACAATCTCCCCTTTTGTCATTGATGGCAACATTTGGTGTGAAAAACTATCAAAGACAACAACCTACGCAATATTCTAGGAGAAAAACTTCTCTTCTACTACAACTATTTTTCACATGACTTTCTCTCCCCCTTTGACATCAATGGCAAAGAAAAATAGCTCTGATTACTCCCCCTTAGGAGTACACTCATCCTACAATAATGAAAACCTTTTCTACTCCCCCTACGGAGTAGACCCATTTATTAGTCCAGATAAATAAATAATCTATGAATTCACTAGACTGATGCACCTTCATGTGCACTTAGTTCGGAGGGCCAATGACTCCCAACCTCTCCCTAAGATGCTCAAAAGTATCCTTCGGAAGAGCCTTAGTAAATATATCTGTAATTTGTTAATTTGTTGTCACATACTCCAATCTGACTTCATTCTCCAACACTTTTTCTCTTAGGAAATGATATTTGATAGATATGTGTTTTGTCCTTGAATGCATAACCGGGTTCTTTGAAATTTTTATTGCACTAGTGTTATCACAAAAAATAGAAATAGGCTCATCACATACCACTCCAATGTCTTTCAAAGTTTGCTTCATCCACAAAACCTGTGTGCACTAGGATGTTGTAGCAATATATTTTACTTCTGTAGTGGATAAAGAAACTGAGTCTTACTTTTTACTCAACCATGACACCAATCTTCCGCCAAGAAAGAAAGCACCACCACTGGTACTCTTCAAGTCATCAATGCATCCGGCCCAATCAACATCTCTATATGCACTCAGGGTAAAATCATCACTCTTACGATACCATATTCCATAATTTGGTGTACCTTTAAGATATTTGAATATCCTCTTTACAACTAGGACATGTGCTTCTTTAGGATCTGCTTGGAATCTGGCAACTAAACAAACTGCATGCATAATATCCGGTCTAGTAGCAGTAAGATACAACAATTCACCAATCATAGATCTGTATTTTCTCTAATCAGTCTTAGCAGATTCATCATTTTTGCTCAGTTTACATCTGGTTATCATAGGAGTACAAACTGGTTTGGAATCCTCCATCCCAAAATTCTTCAACAACTCACATACTTAGAATGTGAAATGAATATCCCTTTATTAGTTTGATTCACATGTAGACCAAGAAATAAATTCAATTCACCAATTATATACATCTAAAATTCTTTCTGCATCTCTTTATCAAACTTTTTACACGTGCCATGCTTCTCATAGAATGCATTAAATTCACCAAAAGTGAATTCGCCACCTCTATCAGATCTCAAACACTTGATTTTCAAATTCACCTCATTTTCAACTCTTGCTTTAAATACCTTAAACCTATCCAGAGCCTGAGCCTTTTCTCTAAGAAATGAAACCCATGTCATTCGAGTATAATCATTAATAAGCAACATAAAATACCTATCTCCATTCAAGCTTCTAGTTCTAGTTGGACGACAGAGATCAGTGTGAACAAACTCCAAGATTTTGGTAGTATAGTGCTCTTTTCCCTTAAAGATGCATCTAGTCTGCTTCCCCAATTGACAACTTCTACACATAGCATTAACAGGTCTTGTAATCCTAGGCAAACCTCAAACAATCTCCTTTCATTGATCTTGACCAGGTTATCAAAATTTACATGTCCCATTCTTCGGTGCCATAGCCAACTTTCACTGACTTGAGATACCAGGCACTGACCATCAACTCCCTTCAACTAATAGATGTTTCCATGAGTTCTTCTTCCAACAACAACAATATCTCCATTTTTGGACCATTTTCTAATTTCACAGGTATTGTTCTAAAACACAAGTTTAAAGCCATTGCTACACATCTAACCAACACTTAGAAGGTTATGCCTCAAACCCTTCACATAATACACATCATTAGTATTGTGCACTCCATCAAAACTAATTGAACCTTTCCCACATATCTTAGCATCTAAATCATCACTGAACATAACTAAACCACCATCATATTTCTCAAGTTTAGTTAACTTACTCTTATCTTCGGTCATGTGATTAGAACATCCACTATCAATTACCCAGTAGTCTTCATCCTGTCTTGCATGAGAAGTGGTAACCAAAGTACCTTCCATCTTATTCTTCTTATTATCCGGAGCCTTCTTACTTACACATTTTCTAGGGTTAGTGGATACAGATTTATTTTCCAAAGCTAAGAATAAGCCTTCACTATCATCAACCTCATTCTCAGATTCATCATTAGAAATTACCGCTTCTTCTTTAATATAATACAACTTCTTATATTTCTTATCCTTTTTCTTCTTATGTGTAGTTCTATTTGTACATCTCGAAGAATAATGACCAATATTACCACAACTGAAAAATTTAAAGGGAAACATACCTTTATACTTTTCAGTGCCTTTCTTTAGCTTCCTTGTGAAGTTTGCTTCCAAATCTTCATCATTACTATCCAGTTCTTCATTCTTCATTTCCATAAATGTCATTTTTGTCTTCTCTTCTATCTTGCCTTCTTTTCAGAACTTCCTTATCTCAAATGCTTGCAAGGTGTGGAACAACTCTTCCAAAGTGTACTTCTTAGGATCATACATTTCTTCAATAACAAAGATCTTGTCGTTGTAGCATTCCGGTAAGTTGATTAGGATCTTCTTTATTATATCTTCATCTAATAGTTTTCCTCCTTGATTTCTAATGTCATTTTCTTCCAGATCAACCCTCTAAGAGAAATTTGTAAATTCTTCACCTTCTTCCATCTTCAAATTCACAAATCTACGTTTTGCTGCCATCCTCTTTGTCAATTTCACTTTTTCATTTGCTTCATACATGTCTTCCAACTTCTTCCATACTTCAAATGTAGTATCCAAAGAAAGAACCTTAACTCACTCATTTTTAGATAAACCACTACAAATCGCATACTTTTCCTTCTCATTTTCTTCATAAGCAGAAATCTCATCTACAGTAGTAAGACCACTAGACAGGTATGTATACTTAGTTTCTACATCCTTCCAGGTCTTGAAACCAAGAGAGATAATATATCCTCTCATCTATCCCTTCCAATTATTGTATTCAACTCCATTGAACATAGGGATCACCAACTTATGCATCGTTGGATCTTCCTTAAGCGGTTAATCTCTTCACAAGGAACCAAAAGCTCTAATACCAATTGTTAAACAAGTGTAGGACAACTGAGAGGGGGGGTGAATCAGTTGCCACACAATTCAAACTTAAAAATTCAATACTTATAAATTCCACAACCACACTATTATGTTATTAAGAGCATGAAACATAAATAACAGAAAGTAAATCAACACAATGAACACCAGATTTTTATGTGGAAAACCCAATAAGGAAAAAACCACGATGAGGGCTAAATCACAATATAAAGATTATAAAACTGAATACAGAGGCTCACTACCAAGGGCTCACTTCCCAGAAGAGGACTCACTGTCCAAATAAAAAGGCTCACTACCTACAAAAAGGAATCACTTTCTAATAGGGAGGCTCACTACATACAGATACAAAAGAGAACAAAAGATACACCACTGCATTTAACACACCTTCACATCCTTGAATAAGAATTGCAGAAACCTTCAGCTTACTACTTTCAGGAGTCCAAGACAATGAAAAACTGTTATCACAACTCACTCACACACACACACACACACACACTTCTGTTCTTATTATTTGTGGCTCACTTTCGTCACTTTGCATCACACTGCCATACAACTCTTCACAATTCAACTTTCCTTTATACCATTCTCCAAGGTTGGCCACAAATATCTTATTTCATAAATTCAAATTAGGTTGGCAACTTAAAATTCCTGCAATGGAAAGGAATAAGAGTGGATTAATAAAAATATTTTTGAGATCAAAATAATGTTCTCAAATCAACAACACATTTCCTTAATTAAATTTTATTCTTCGAATGAAGTGTAAATAGCAGGTCGGCCAAACCTAATGAAAACACAAATGATCAATGATGCACACACTACCCAACACAAAACCATATGCTTCAACCACTGAATACCTTTCACCAGTTCATCTGAGTTGTGCAAACCAATACTGAAATATTGAACCATGACTTCCAGATCACCAATATCTAGCCTTCTTTTCCAAAACATAGAGAACACCATCATAAGACATATCTCAGATTTATAAGATCTGAAACAAAACAGTGGAGGACTGCGGAGCAAAAACATTTCTCCCAGTCCATAGAAGATCAACTCTACCGATAGAAACCACATACCAGTGAACATAAATTTCACATCCCATCAAACCAAAAGTTGAAACTCACAATATATCACCATCATATCATCATCAGCAAACCTTTAGAACCGCATAGGTATAGGATGAACACAGAGAAACATAGAGCACATACCAGAGCATTATATGAACATATCCATCACTCTGACTTCTCTTCTTTATTAATTTTCTCAAAACGACTTGGAAACTCATCAACCCAGCACATCTGCAACGACATTAAGATAGATCCATGTACTCACAACATCTCAACAACATCTCAACTATACATGTACAACCTGCAACATAATGAACTCACTCTACAATATACAAAACAATGTTGACATTAATGACAACACCACTAGACTAGCTCATATTTGCAACAATTACCACCCCATTAGGTGATGTCTTATCATCATATTGGTGGCTTATTGGTTTCATCTATTTTGATAATTGTATCTTTAGCATTTGAAACCTCAAAATTTCTTCATGGTATATTGACCCCTTTGTTTTTGGGACATTTATTTCTAGTTCCCAAGCTTTGCATATGTGGTTTTTTTCTTATCAATTGTCAATTTTTGGATTTCTCTTCCTAGCATCAATTTTGTGCCTTTCGTTTTCCTCTATTATCCTATGGGAGGGTAAGTGCAAGAGTCTAAGTCTAATTTTTGTGGAAGTGTCATAGGTAAAAAAAACTCCATTCGGAATGTGTACACATTTTCAATTTCCATCTAGTTTGTATTTTAATTAAAAAAATAAACTAATACAAGTGATAAAAAACTTTGTATTTGTTGTTTCATTTTCAGATGTTGGCATTAGACAACCCTAGTGATGTTCGTGGAATGATGGACCATGGATTTGTTGCAACAATAGAAAGTTCTAATCCTTTGACAGAGGTATGTAACATATTAGTAAATTTGAAATTATATTTGCTCTTCTATGGTCTATTATTGAAAATTTTAATTATACTTGTATATAGTTTAATTGCTATCTTCTTGGTTGTTATAGGTGCTTATCACTCCAAATCATCAACATGTTGTTTTTTGTGGATGAACGTGATGATTATTTGTTTGTGGTAAGTGATTATTTTCTTATATGTAATTCCAAAATTTCATTTCTATATATTAACATATATACTTCTTATTGTATCAATTGGATCTCCAAATGAGTGAAGAGAGGAGGGCGAGTGAGCACATTTGAAAGGAAATAACATCAATACAAACTCCATTCAGCTGATAATCGAAGATTGTGCATGATATATTTTCTTCCCCTAGTGGGAAATGACTATATATTAGGGTTGTTTGTTGTATGCCTACATGGCATTTTTTAACATATGTTTTGTACTATCGATATGTGATATTTTCTATCTATATGGATTTTTTGTAAGCATTTGTGACTTTATTGGATATATTGTATAATTTTATTGACATATAATGTTGTATAGCCTTATGTATTTTTGATTAATGCAAAACTTATTTTACCACTATTATCAAATTATATAATTTTATCCTAAACATTGTCAACATAAGGATTAAGTAAATCATATTTTTTATAGCTATTCTTGAATGATGTTATCATACGCATTGTGTAAATCGTATTCTCGAATGTTGTAGGCATGAGTGTTGTTTACATCTTTTTCTTGATTGTTTTTTTAAATACTCATCGACTATTCATTTGATGCTTAAATAATTACTGATGGTTTTTATTACATTGAAGTTTTTATAGGTGCCAATAGCTTTCTACAAAGTGCTTGAGTATTTACTGATCATTCTTCTGATCACATGTTTCATGTGATTTATAAGATATATTTTGTTGGTTTGATATATATGCCACTATTTAAATCAATGCTTGAGTGTATTTACACCTTTGGAAAACTATAATGCATGGAGCATGATTTTTTCATTGTCTATTTATTTCTTCTTCAAGAACAACTCTATATTTCTATAAGAAGGCTAATATTTTTTTATAAACTTAGTTATGGGATGCAAAAAAATAACTAGTGAGGCCACATACAGGGGAGCTCCTCCTCTTTCCTCCTCCTTGCCACCTTTGGTCATCAAACATCCTCCCTTTACCTCCTTACTCCTTCTCACCCCCTTCCTCCTCTCCTCCTTCCTCTCCCCCTCCTCTTTTCTTCCTCTTCTTCTCCATCA
>VDFB02265286.1:0-49310 GCA_007258455.2 Sequoia sempervirens
TGCAAAGAGTAAATGAACTTGTGATGAGTATTAGATGCGTTGATGGAACTTTGGATGAACCAAAAATTCTAGTTAAAGTGATCAGATCATTGTGTGCTTCTTACAAAGCCAAAGCTCATGCTATTGAAGAGACCAGAATAGTAACAAATGTGACAAGAGATATGTTGATTGGTAAGCTTGCCACCTTTGAGTTGAGTGAATTTGGTAGACAATTATAGAAAGGTGTTCAAATATGAGCAAGAGATGAAACAGATTGAAGATGAAGAAAAAAAACTAGAAGACCTGGAAGCATTGATTGTGAAAAGAGAAGCCAGAGGACAAGGTAAGTATAAAGGAAAGTTTCCTATTAAATGTTTCTCTTGCAATAAGATGGGTCATTTTGCTTCAAGTTGTCCTAAAAGATTTCCTATGTCCAAACCTAACAAGCCTAGATTTCAAAAGAAATGTCATTATGCTGAAGATGGTGTTACAGATGAAGAATCTAATAAATAAAATGGAAATGAGGATGAATGGGTATTCAAGGAAAATGGTTCGATGTCTACTGAATCTACTAGTAATGAGAATGTTGAGAAAGCTCTTCCAGCCAAAATTGAAGAAAAGGATGAGTGGGTGATTGACAATGGATACTCACATCATATGACTGGTGAGAAAAGCAAATTTGTAAGTTTGGAAAAATATGATGGTGGTGTTGTAAGATTTGGAGATAACAATGTTGTCGTGATTTGTGGCAGAGGATCTATTTCTCTTGGTGATAAAAATAATACTGATGATGTCCTCTATGTAGAAGGCTTGAAGCATAATTTGTTAAGTGTTGGATAGATGGTCAACAAGGGCTATAATCTTTAGTTCAAAGATGGAAAGTGCACAATACTAGGAAGTTCTAGAAATGTGATTGATTCAGGTACAAAGATAAGAGGTAATATCTTTCACCTGAGTGCTGCTAGTGAAATTTGTTTAATTGCTCAAGTTGATGAAAGTTGATTATGGCATAGGAGGTTGTGTCATGTAAATTTTGATAATATTATCAAAGTAAGCTCCACTCAAGCAGTAAGAGATCTTCCTAAGCTAGTGAAGCCTACTAACACCATATGCAAGGAATGTTAGATGGGAAGGCAGACTAGAGTTTCTTTTCGAAGCAAACAACATCATTCTAATGGAGCTAGTGCATACTGATCTGTGTGGTCCCTCCAAAGTCAGAAGTCTTCAAGGAGAAAGGCACCTTATGTTACTTATTGATGATTACTCTAGGATGATATGGCTCGCTTTCTTAAAAGAAAAATGTGAAGCATTAGAGAAGTTCAAAAGTTTCAAAGCTATGGCCGAGAATGAGACAAGTTTGAAGATTAAATGCCTAAGATTAGACAGAGGTGGTGAGTTCACTTCCTAGGAGTTCAATTCTTTATGTGAAGAGCATGAAATCAAGAGACAATTATCTGCTCCACGGACCCCTTAACAGAATGGAGAACTATAGAGAGAAAGAATAGAACAATTCTAGATGTTGCTAGAAATATGATGTTGGAAGGAAATGTGCCTCATATCTATTGGATAGAAGTTGTAAGTGTTGTTGTGTACACTCTTAGCTGGGTATATGCCAATTGTAATTCTGGTAAGACTCCTTTTGAGCTATGGTTTGGTCATAAGCCTATAGTTAGATATTTCAAGATCTTTGGAAGTAAATTTTATATCAAGAGAGATGAAGATTTAGGAAAGTTCAATGCTAGGAGCAATGAAGGAATCTTTCTGGGTTACTCTACTAAAAGCAAGGCCTACCAGTGCTCTAATAGAAGATTGAGGAAAATGGTTGAAAGTGCTAATGTCAGAGTTGATGAGGACACTGTTAGATCATCTAGATACTGCGGATATGATTCAGATGACCAACATGATAGTACAAACAAAGGAAAGAATGTTGACACAAAAATCAAGTTCAAATTGTTCATGTGAATCAAGAAAGTTAGGAAGGAGAGGCTAGTGGAAGTGCAAAAGAGAGAACAAAAGAACCTAAAGTGTGAGAGAATCCTAAAGTTCTGAGGTATGTAAAGTTAAATCATTATGAAGATTAGATTATAGGAGATAAGAACAAAGGTATGTAGACTAGAAGAAGAATTACAGAAGAGTATTGTCTGATTTCCAAGACTGAGCCTAACAATGTCAATGAAGCATGTAAAGATGAACACTGGATGGAAGCAATGAAGGAAGAACTGATGCAGATAGAGAAAAATGATACATGGATTCTTGTTCCCAAACCTAAAGACAAAAATGTAATTAGAACCAAATGGTTCTTTCAGAATAACCTGAATGAACAAGGTGAAGTGGTCCGGAATAAAGCAAGACTGGTATGTAAAGGGTATTCATAGATGGAAGGTATTGATTTTGGAGAAACCTTTGCCCCTGTTGCTAGAATTGAAGCTGTAAAATTATTTCTTGTTTATGTTGTTATAAGAACTACAAAGTCTATCAAATGGATGTGAAGTCATCATTTTTGAATGGTGAGCTAAAAGAAGAAGTATATGTTGAGCAACCAGATGGATTTCAACTAACTAATAAGGAAGATATGGTTTGCCGATTGGAGAAATATTTTTATGGAATCAAGCAAGTCCCTAGAGCCTGGTATGCTAGATTGGATAAATACTTGTTGAAGCTTGGATTCAATAAAGGTACTGCTAACAACAATTTGTATTTCAAGATTGATCATGATAAAGAGTTGATTATTGAAATCTTTGTCAATGACATCATTTTTGGAGGTGATGATGATTTATGTATGAAGTTTGCTGATGAAATGAAAAGTGAATTTGAAATTTCTATGATTGGAGAGATGAAATTATTTCTGGGATTGCAAATCACTTAGTTAGATAATGGAATTTTTATATCTCAGTCCAAATATGTGAGAGAACTATTGAAGAAGTTTGGCATGGAAGACTCAAAGCCTGTTGGTACACCCATGGTAACCAGATGCAAGTTAGCTCAGAATGATGATTCTCCTAAGGAAAATCAAACAAGATATAGATCAATGATTGGTGGATTGCTCTACTTGACTCAAACCATACCCAATATCATGAATGTTGTATGTATGGTTGCTAAATTTCAAGCTGATCCAGAGGAATTTCATGTGACTATTGTTAAGAGAATTTTTAGATACTTGAAGGTGATAGTTGATTTTGGCCTTTGGTACCCTAAAGATGATGATCTTACCTTGAGTGCCTTTACTGATGTAGATTGGGCAGGAGATGTGGATGATAGGAAAAGTACTAGTGGTGGTACCTTCTTCTTGGGAAATAAGTTGGTGTCTTGGTTAAGTAAAAAGTAGAATTCCATTTCCTTATCTACTGTTGAGGCAGAATATATTGTTGCTGCCAACAATTGTACTCAAGTGTTGTGGATGAAACAGATGCTGAAGGATATCCGAGTAGTGTATGATGAGCCTATTGCAATATACTGTGACAACTCAAGTGCGATAAACATTTTGAAGAATCTGGTGCTACACTCTAAGAAAAAGCATATATCAATCAAGTCTCACTTTTTGATGGAGAAAGTGAGTGAGAAAGAAGTCAGTCTGGAATATGTTCCTACCAAGGAACAAATTGTAGACATCTTCACCAAGTTGTTGCCTAAGGATACTTTTGAGTATCTCAGATGGATGCTAGGGGTAATTAATTCTCCGACAAGGAACTAGTGGGATGATTTGTTTCGTGATCAATCTATATGCACTGCCATTATATCTTGATCCGATTAATGTTTCGTGGTTGCTATTTAGGGGAGAAGTTAGATGTGCATATATGTGGTTGTCTAAATCTTCTGCTGAGTAAGATAATGCTTTATCTTTCCATTTATGTCAAAGGCGAGAAGATTCATGTGAAAAATCCAGAGGAGGAAAAGACATGTGGAAGAAAAGAGTCAATCTAAGGGGAGTATAAAGGAGGAGAGTTGTGTTGATGGTGTTTTTCACATCACGGTTTCCACCAATGCCAAAGGGGCGAATAAGCAGATTTTGTGGTTGTGGTTCTAATATGTGGTTGTCATTGATGCTAACATCATTAGCTTTATTTTCGTATCAAGGTTGTTTATGCCGAGGATATTGAGAAAATTGTCAAGAAGAAGTTGCAACATTGCAGAGGTATACCGAAGTTCATGTTGGTTTTCTCAAGATGTTTATGATCGCATGTTGTGGATCAAAGGGTTTATTGTTGAGTGTATCTTAGTTTATCCACCAAAATTTTCGTGAGATCGATGTAAAGATTCGACCATGTTATGAAATGTACTGTGTTCCATCAGCTTCAGTTTGTGGTTTCAGCTTGGTGTTCCTAATCAAGCCGATGTGATTCTAGTGATTTTAGTTGTTGGGGATGCTTCTCTGATGATTCATGATTCTCATGGATGTTTCTAGAACATGCTCTATCTTTGTTACATGTCTGCATTGATCGGTGTGCTCGCAATCGGTGATTTTTCCTTTGCATGTTTGGGTTTTTCATGTTCTTGGCTGACAAGGTGATCATAGCATGTCAGGATCTTCGAGGACACTTTGAATCTTGCACGCTGAGGATATCATTTTAGTACCATTATGTTGTGGCCGATGGTGTTTGATTTGCATTGAAAATTCATTTGTTAATTTGGGCCAACATTATGTGAATGTTTTATATTTTCATATTTTATTTTCGCCAACAAGTTGTTGATGTAATCGAGTGTAGTGGATATATAAGAGAAATTATTTGAGCAAAGAAAAGTGCGAAAAAGTGCTAGAGAAGGTACAAGTCTGTGAATAGTGTTCTAATAGTTCGAATGTAGAGCTGAGTGTGAAGAATATTGAGCAACGTGTGTAGAAGTGTTTTTGTGCTTAATCGAAACTGTAATCAGGCTTTTGCAGAAGCTATTTTCTTAGTTCAATACCCTACGGATCTAATCCAAACATTTTTGCAAGACAGTGTGTCTTTCTTGGGAAATGATCCTGTTACCTGATTTTGACCTGTGAGCTCAATCACGCAAGGCAATCTATGTCTTCAAGTGTTCATGAAGGCCAAATGGAGGAAACATTTGCATCAACGGTTAAATCATACATTTGATGCTATTTCACAAGGAAGTCTACTAGAAAGCATGCCTCGATCAGATTTGGTACAAAACTCCTCAAAGAATAAAGTCACTGAGACCAGCCAAATGTCTTGCCAATTGGCTGTTATGTTATATTCATTTGAGATTCCCAGGTCACCAAGACATTTCAGTTGCCATAAGTCTTTATATATTTCCCTACTTGGGAGGTCTCGCCGATAGAGGGTGCTCTCGGTGTGATGTCTCACTGACCAAATGAGCTCTCGCCGAAACAAGGTGGCTTCGATGAAAGGTCTGGCCAACGGGGTGAAGTCTCAATGAATAGGGGTGTCATCGGGGAGATGTCTTTCCGATGGTTATGTGTCTCGCCAAAAGGTTTGAGTTTGGGGTAAATTCTTCCTGACCAGGTGGAGTCTCGCTGAAAGATGAAGGCCTCGGGGAGAAGTCCCGCCGATTGCTAAATGTCTCGCTAAAGGTTATGCCTTTGGTGTAACGTCTTGCCGACCCGGGGATGTCTTCCCGAAGGTTAGTGGCTTTGGCATGATGTCTTACCGATGACCAGTGGTCTCGCCGAAATGACCGATGTCGGGGGGAAGTTTGAGGCTCGCTGTAATGTCTTGCTAATCGGGGAGAGTCTTGCCGACATGGAGTCTCATCAGTTTAACCTCTGGTCAATAGGATGGGGTCTCCCCAAAATGAAATGAGCTCGCTGAAAGGAGGCATCATCGCTATGAAATCTGGCCAAATGATCGTGGTCTCATTGACAAAGGAAGGGGTCGATGTAATGTCTTACTGACAAGTGGTGGTCTCACTGAAGGAAGTTGAGCTCAGCATGATATCTCGTTGATCATGGTATGTCTCACTGAAGGTCTTGTGGCTTCACTATGATATCTTTCCGACTGAGAGAGTCTTGCCGATAGTGATGGACTTTCCAATGGAAAAGGGATATTGGTATGACTCTTAGCGCCTGCTATGACCTCTTTCTAAAAGTGATATATCTTGTCGATAGTCTGGGCGATGAGGAAGGGGATATCGGTATGACTCTTGCAGCTCGCTATGTGGTCTCACCGATAGTGGTAAGTTATTATGATAGCTGTTGTGGAGCATTGTGGCATTGGGGAGACATGGCTAGTGTCTCACCTACATGTGATTCTATAGGAATAACCTTTGACCATCTAGCGATCCCACGTGGCATCTGTTCAACCAATTAGAGGAAGCTATAGGCGAACTGTTGGTAGCTTCACCAATGCTAAGAAGATCAACAGAGCATAAATGAAATGGATCTACTTTGCTATGATGGACGATCAGGGCATGTGAATTTAGTTTAGAAGGTGCTTGATGTTGTCTCTCAAGGGGGTCAACTTGCAGAAGTATCTAAAAAGATAGAAAAGCTGAAGGGGAAGGAGTTGCAAGTCTTAGTAATAGCTATGATGTCTACTGGAAAAGTTAGATCGATATTAGTGAATATACTCCAGGACATTTAAGGCAGCTTAGATGGAAGTTCAAGGGTGGACACGGAGGCCAGAAGTTAATACGATGGTTGCAAAAGATCTAAAAGGCCATCCCTAGAGCAATCCTTCACCGACATGGACACAGGGGATGCACATTGAATGTAGCATTAACTTTAGTCCAAAAGATCTGAGCGCCGACATGTTCAGGAACCGACTCATTTTTGTAAACCCTAGGGCAGAGGCCGACACTTTGGATTTTTGTTGTATATATGGCATTTTTTCCTCATTTTAAAGAGAGTTCTTGATATGTAGATAGAGACTTTGTGACTTTAGAAGTCCCTTATCATACTTTTGTAGATTTTGTAACTCATTTGGAGCATGATATACAATGTTTACCTTGGATACCATTGATTGTCTTATTTCACCTTCTTGTTCTTGTAGCATCATGTATTGTCAGGTGATTGATCAAGTTATTTGTGAGATCGTTTTATTTCCCTGTAGCTTTGTCTCATGTATTATGCCTTTTTTGCAAAAGTATGGTTATGCAGGTTGTAAATTGTGTTTTAAAGTTGTATATGACCCTTTTGATTTGTGAAAGTTACCTTTCCTTCTTAAAAGAATATGCAAGTCAACCTTTTTATGAAATATTCATGCATAAACTTATGATAACACATTGTGCAATTCAATGTCAGTCATCATTATTCAAGTGTATGCCAGTCTAAACGTTCATATCTCTTATTACATTTAGGTGTATCACCATAGAAATAATGTTCTCATTAGTTTTAATTTTTAAGCATTCTCCTTCTACCCTTTTCCTTTACAAAATCAGTAGTTTAGGTGACACCATAGGAAGTCGTCCTCTGGAGGTTGACCTTTTTCTACAAGAAACCCACAGCTTTAGAGGTCTTCCCATGTTACACTGAGGTGTTGAACATCAGGTTCAACAGGGTGCAAACTTTAGTGGATAACAGTTTTGGCACGCGTGGTGGGACTGAGAACTAATTTTCAGTCTTTTTTGTCCTTATGTTACTACTGTTTGGTGTGTACAGTAGTAGTTTTAGCCTCTTGAAGGCAAGTTCAATCACATACCTGGCGACTTCGAGTGTGGAATTTTCTGGTTTTAGTAGCTCAAGTTCTCACATGTTTTAAGTTCTTTCAAAGGAAATCTAATTTGAATGGAAAAGAGATGTCATGTTTTCATAGAAGTATGGCCCTTCACCCTCCATTCCATGAAGAATTTGCATATATGTCCTCTTATCGACCATATCATACAAAAAAATATGTTGTCATTATTCCAAATGATCCTGTAGCAACAGAGTTCCAACATTTTTATCATGCCTCCCACCCTCCCACTTCTACTCAATCTCGATGTCACCCAACATACGCTCAAATTCAACCACAAGAACTCATTTCTACACAAAAGCAACATGGTAGTTTCAATAACCAGCCCCAAAATGCTAATAAGGGAGTTAGCGATATTGATAAGATATTGCTTGATTTCCAAAGGCAGATGGATGATATTAAGAGAGAGAAAGAGTTTGTGGTGCAGGAGGAAGAGCTTGCTTGTCAAGCTTATATTCAACATCAATAGGATATAGAGGTCCAAGAGTATGAATAGGAGGTTGTTGCTAGACAAGTTGTAGCTAAAGAAGAGCAAATGAAAAACTTACTTGCAAACAAACAAAAGTAGGAGTTTCAATTAGCCTTCCATGTTCCTGAACAACTTGTTCATGAGGAGATTCCCAGGTCCAAATTTTCAAGTTTTAAGCAAAACTTACTTTCTAAGTTTTCAAGTTAACCTTCTAGTTTTGAAATTCAAAGTCGGAAGGGAACATGCGTTCAACCCTATGAGACTCCATTATCAGACATTCAAATGGAACTAATCTCTAATTTTTAGAAGCTAGAGGGGGAGCAACTTATTGATCAAGATAACTTAATCCTCTGGGAAAAGCTTAAGAATGCGAATCTTTTGCATTTAGCCATTAAGTGTCATCAAAACCAGTAGCAAATAATTGGACAGGAGGAAATCTCTCAAGTTCAAGTTGGACGACAAGAGGATGAAATGGAAGTAGCTGTTGAGAAAGGTCAATTTAAAGCTTGGAATAAGGGACTATCTCTATACTCTCAGCTTGATGGAGAGGAGGTAATTGCCGAGTTTTGCTCAGTACTAGAAAATGAGGAATCTAAACTTTTGCAAGAAGGTGAGGAGAATCAGGTTGAGCAACTTGTTGTAATGAACATTGCTGAGAATCAAAGGTAGAGTTAATCTTCTCATTTGATGATCTGCCTTACTTCATTGAAAAGGATGAAGAATTGGACCAACATGAGGTTGATGGAGGTAATGCTGATTTATTGTTGCATAAAGGTGAAGGCGAGTTTGAAGTCTTTACTTGTGAACAAGGAGGTTTAAGTAGCACTGTTCAGGGAGAGCCACATTTTGATGTGCATGAAAATATCCATCAAGTTGAACAAGTCCCTGAACTGGACTTACTATTTTGCAAAGAGGGTGATTTTGATGCTTTATCAAAGCCAGATGAGAACTGCATTAGGCCTGAAATTAGTCTTTGTTCAGAAAAGTAAAGAAGACATTGAAGAGGATATGTTTTGGAATGATTTAGAAGCTTTATATACTAATTTGGGTGCTAAACTATTACCTCTTGATGAAGTTACTTATGAAAAACTCAAGCTTACTGAAGAAGCTTCTTTTTTCTCACTGACTTTTCCAGCCAAGGCTATAAAACAATAGTGAATGGGAAAGAGACTAGCAAGGAGAGCTCAATTTGTCTTTACAAGGGGTTGTCTGATTAGAGATTTAGCCCAGATGGAGTTTAATAAAGCACCAATGGTTAATCAAGCACTTACAAATGGAGCCATAACTAAAAGTGGCATAAAGGATGTACTTGTAGTTAAAAAAGAGTGTGTTCAATTTACTTATCCTCCTTTGAATACAAATGTATATGACCAATTTAAAGAGGTAAGTGAACTTGTTACCCTCTTTCATGAGGAAATGCATTGCATTTTCAAACATTTTTCAGTGTACCATCTTTATTCAACTGCCATTAAGCTTGAGAGTCATTGCATATTGAGGAGAAAGGGCAACTGTTTCAATCATCCTATGAAGGGTTTTGTGTGACCAATTTCTTACTAGTTAGTGTAGGGTAGGGTAGAGCTTTCAGTTTTTGCTTTCAATAAGTGCCCCATGGCACATTTTCATTCTAGTATTGTTTTGTTTTCAATAAAGTGCAGTTGCTACACTTGGTTTTTTAGATTTTGTCTTCCACAGAGTTGCAGTAGTTTCCTTTTAGTTTGTTTGTTTTGAAGTTGAGTTACAGTTTTATGAGTCAAAGCAGAATGAAATTAAATGGACTTCATGCCCAATGGATAGGCCTAGGATATTGGTTTTCATGTTTAGCAGGCAAAAATCCAGCTGAGGTTGCTAGAAATGTTACTCGATTTTCACATGCGAGCTCAATCAGGCAGGGCAATCTATGTCAAGTGTTCATGAAGGCCAAATGGAGGAAACATTTGCATCAAGGGTTAAATCATACATCTAATGCTATTTCACAAGGAATTCTATTGGAAAGCATGCCTCGATCAGATTTGGCACAATACTCCTCAGAGAATAAAGTCATTGAGACCATCTGGATGTCTTGTCGACTAGTTGTTATGTTATATTCATTTGAGATCCCCAGGTTGCCAAGACATTTCAGTCACCATGAGTCTTTATATATTTTCCTGCTTGGGAGGTCTCATCGACAGAGGGTGCTCTCGGCGTGATGTCTTTCTGACCACATGAGCTCTCACCGAAACAAGGTGGCTTCGATGAAAGGTCTGGGCAACAGGGTGAAGTCTCGGTGAAAAGGGGTGTCATCGGGGAGATGTCTCACCGATGGTTATGTGTCTCGTTGAAAGGTTTGAGTTTAGGGTAAAGTCTTCTTGACCAGGTGGAGTCTTGCCAACTGCTAAATGTCTCGCAAAGGTTATGCCTTTGGTGTAATGTCTTGCCGACCCGGGGATGTCTCGCTGAAGGTTAGTGGCTTCGGCGTGATGTCTTGTTGATGACTGGTGGTCTCACCAAAACGGCCGGTGTCGGGGGGAATTTTGAGGCTTGCTGTAATGTCTTGCCAATTGGGGAAAGTCTTGTTGACATCGAGTCTCATTGGTTTAACCTTTGGCCAACAGGATGGGGTCTCCCCGAAATGAAATGAGCTCGCCAAAAGGAGGCATCATTGCTATGAAGTCTAGCCAAATTATTATGGTCTCATCGACAAAGGAAGGGGTCGGTGTAATGTCTTACTGACAAACAATGGTCTCACCGAAGGAAGTTGAGCTTGGCATGATATCTCACCGATGATGGCATGTCTCACCAAAGGTCTTGTGGCTTCGCTATGATATCTTGCCGACTGAGAGAGTCTTGCCGATAGCGATGGACTTGTCAATGGAAAAGAAATATCAGTATGAATCTTAGCACCCGCTATGACCTCTTGCTGATAGTCTGGGTGATGAGGAAGGGGATATCGATATGACTCTTGTAGCTTGCTATGTGGTCTCGCTGATAGTGGTAAGTTATGCCGATAGCTATTGTGGAGCATTGTGGCATTGGGGAGACATGACTAGTGTCTCACCAACATGTGATTCTATAGGAATAACCTTTGACTATCTAGCGATCCCATGTGGAATCTATTCAACTAATCAGAGGAAGCTATAGGTGAACCGTTGGTAGCTTGACCAATGCCAAGAAGATCAACAGAGCATAAATGAAATGGATCTACTTTGCTTTGATGGATGATCAAGGCATGTGAATTTAGTTTAGAAGGTGCTTGATGTTGTCTCTTGAGGGGGTCAACTTGTAGAAGGATCTAAAATGATAGAAAAGTTGAAGGGGAAGGAGTTTAAGGCAGCTCTAATGGAAGTTCGAGGGTGGACGCAGAGGCCAAAAGTTAATATGATGGTTGCAAAAGATCTAAAAGGCCATCCCTGGAGCGATCCTTCACCGACATAGACACGGGCGATGCACATTGAATGCAACATTAACTTTAGTCCAAAAGATCTGAGGGCCGACGTGTTCGGGAACTGACTCATTTTTGTAAACCCTAGGGCAGAGGCTGACACTTTGGATTTTTGTTGTATATATGGAATTTTTGCCTCATTTTGAAGAGAGTTCTCGATATGCAGATAGAGACTTTGTGACTTTAGAAGTCCCTTGTCATACTTTTGCAGATTTTGTAACTCGTTCAGAGCATGATATACAACGTTTACCTTGGATACCATTGATTGTCTCATTTTTCCTTCTTGTTCTTGTAGCATCGTGTATTGTTAGGTGATTGATCAAGTTATTTTTGAGATATTTTTATTTCCTTGTAGCTTTGTCTCATGTATTATGCCTTTTCTGCAAAAGTATGGTTTTGCAAGTTGTAAATTGTGTCTTAAAGTTGTATATGACCCTTTTGATTTGTGAAAGTTACCTTTCCTTCTTAAAAGCATATGCAAGTTAACCTTTTTATGAAATATTCATGCATAAACTTACAGTAACACGTTGTGCAATTCAATGTCAGTCATCATTATTCAAGTGTATGCTAGTCTGAACGTTCATTGCTATTATTACATTTAGGTGTATCACCATAGAAATAATGTTCTCATTAGTTTTAATTTTTAAGCATTCTCCTTCTACCCTTTTCCTTTACAGAATCAGTAGTTTAGGTGACACCATAGGAAGTCGGCCTTCTCCGGAGGTTGACCTCTTTCTACAAGAAACCCACAACTTTAGAGGTCTTCCCATGTTACACTGAGGTGTTGAACATCAGGTTCAACAAGGTGCAAATTTTAGTGGATAACAGATCCCTCTTGTATTTGAGCAGTGAGCTCTAGGAAGTGTGCATGAATGCATGTGCATTCCCATTTATTCTTCATTATACTTTTAATAGGGTATAATCTTGTGGACTGACCTCCACCATGGTTTTTCCCCTAACAGGGTTTCCACATAAAAAATCTTGTTGTTGTGTGTGTTTCTGATGTGTTGGTTGTTTATGGTTTAATGTTCATTCATCAGATCTGAGAATAAGTTAAGTAAAGTTTAATAAGTTTGAATATTCTGTGACAACTGATTCACCCCCCCCTCTTAGTTGTCTGTCCTTTTTTTTCCAACAATTACCCCTCCACTTGGCTCTAAGGTGGCTAGCAATATGACCACCTGAATTAGAAATAATGTACGCCATTTGGAGGATAATTTCTTGGAATCTCTTTCCGCTCAGTATGTTGATAGATACAAAATTCTTGCCAAATAAAATCAAATTTCCCAGTTATTGGGAATCTCTACTAATAACATTAATAATGCATTGAATTCTGATAAGATTGAAAATGATCAAGTTTCTTTGAGGCTTGGAGGAAACCCCACTCCTATTGGTGGTGAGTTCCCTTCACCACTCCTTGAAGATACCCTGGAATCCCTAACCAAAATGGTCAAAATATTGTATGTGAATAAGACTAAAACTCCTAAAGAGTCTAAGAAAAATTCTAACCTCCCAATTGAAGCTACAAACCCAATTAGACACTCTGGTGATGTGAAGACCCTTGATGGTCAAGTGATCCCTCCAAATGGTGACGATCCCATTTCAATCTTATAGGGTATTGAATATGCCTCCATGACTGTGGGTGACCCTAAGAATGGTAGAAAAACAAGCCAAGGAACTTATATTGGAAGGGGGCAAGATTCTACTCCTCATCCCCTAAAGAACCTAAAAAAAGAGGCCAGAAGAAGGGAAAAATTTCCCTCAGCAAGAATAGTATAGGCATTAATAAAGGAAAGAGAAAGAAAAAAAGTATCATACTCTCCATCTCCTCCTCTAAAAGGGTGGAGGTCGAAGATAAAGAACCTAAATTTTGAGTTATTTAGGAATGGTAAAGATCCCTCTTTCACCACTATGAATTATGATGCTTAACTACACTTGTTAGAATGTAAGGGGGTTAGAATCCCTTGACAAAAAGTATTTTGTGAGAAGGTTTCTCAATTTGGAAAAAAGCATGGACTTTTTTCTCCTTCAAGAAATTAAAGTAGTTGGTTTCACCCTTGAAACCAATATAAAGTTCATATGGAGCAATTCTACACATATTGCCTCCCAACATAAGAGGGGGAGAGGAGGAACTACCATTCTAATGGCCAATAAGTGGAAGCCATACTTAACCAACTCTGAGATCTCCCCTACAATAGAGTTGTTTGGGCCACCTTTGAAAGGGGAGACTCCAAATTTGGAAAATGTTTAGTTTATGCACCAAATGACTATCTTGAAAGGATAGAATTGTGGAAGTGGTTGACTAGCCTCTCAAATATCTCTTGGATAATAGGAGGTGAATTTAACATGATAAAAGAAAGTGAAGATAAAAAAGGTGGCATCAACATGGAATGGAAAGGTAGTGAAAATAACTTTTGGCTAAGAATGAGGAATAAGCTCAATCTAATTGATCCCACAATGATGGTAACAAAACAAGGTATTGGTTTACCCCTATACTCTCTTAGATTACCACCTGATCAAGGCTATTATAATATTAAATAATGGCATTAAGATATTCCCTAAGAGTAGGGAGAACTTCATTCTCAACACCAATCTATTGAGGGATGAGGATTGTGTGGCTACCATAACTACTCTAAGAGGAGTCAACAAATGGCCACTCAAGGATCTTAGCCCAATTGAGAGGTGGAATTAAAATGTGAATGGGCGGAGAATTGTCTTTCATACCATAGTCAAGAAGAGGGCTATGGATAGAAGAAGAGGATATTTTTCTCCAAGATGAGTTACTAAGTGAAGAATTATATGAAGAGTTCAACAAGGCCAAGAGCTCCTTGAGAAGGATGCAGAAAAACAAAATTCAAGGCTTGAAAGTTAGAGCCAAGCTTAGCTAGCTAGGTAATGAAGACAAAGGCTCCTAATTATTTTTTAGATACATCAAGGACAAGGATGAAGGAGGAAATTAATCAGATTTATCACAACAGGGTGGTCCTATCAAGTGGGAAAGAAATCCTTCAACAAATATTCCTATTCTATAAAGAACCATTCACATCTGAGGGCAACAATAAAGAGTGCTTTAATTCTAGAGCCAAAACTAAGAGCTTGATTCCCACTAAGATCTCCAAAGAGGATTACACAAAGCTCTCAAATACTATAACCAAGGAAGAAATCAAAAAGTCCATTAACTCTATGAATAATGATAAGTCCCCTATGGTAGATGGGCTCTCTATGGAATCCTACAAGGTGTTCATTAAGTGGATCTGTAATGACCTTCATCAAGTCTACTGCTCTGAAAAAAGGTTCCTTGGGAACATGCATTAATAAAGGCCTCATCAAGCTCCTCTCAAAAGGAGATAAAACCTTGATAAAAAGTTGGAGGCCAATTACCCTGCTAAATGTTTCTTATAAAGTGTTTGCAAAAATTATTGGTTGTCAGGCTAACCAATATACTCCCCAAGTTCATAAATGCTACTCAAAATGACTTCATCAAGGGAAGGTACATCCTTGAGAACCTGATAACAAGTTGGAAGGACATGGACTAGGAAAAATGCTCTCACCAGAATGTTGCCATGTTACTTCTTGATTTTGAAAGGGCTTATGATAGAGTGGAGTGGTCTTTTCTCAAATTTGCACTTGAAGCCTTTAGGTTTCCACAAGCTTTCTACAGCATGGTTGATACTTTGTTGAAAGATGCTTTCACCCAGGTTGAGGTGAATGGATCTAGGTATGAGGTCTTCAAGTTAGAAATATCCATTAGGCAGGGGTGCCCCCTTACCCCTGCCCTATTTGTCATTGCTATTAAAGTTTTTATTACCTTCTTGGGGATGCTTATAACTCTCCTAAGGTGAGAGGACTAGTATTGCCTGATCAAAATGAACTTCTTAACATCTAGTTTGCTAATGATACAACCATTTTTGTAGAGTTTCAAGAAGATAAGCTCTCCAATGTTATGGAAAAGCTCAACCATTACTACCTTGCATATGGTGCTAAAGTGTTGAGGATGAAGTCGGTAATGCTAGGTTAGTTAGAAACACCTCCTAGCTGGCTCCAGAAGTTTGGTTTCCAATGAGGGGACCTCAAAAATAGGTTAGGTATCTAGGGATTCCATTCTCAATCTTGGACAATAAATTGGATGGTTGGAATAGGTAGTATCTTTCCTTAGTTGGTATAATTTAGGTATGTCAAAATATTTTATCTTCTTACACTATCCACTTTTCTTTAATCGGGTTCTTCAATAGCTACCAAGTTAATGAAGTGCAAAAGAAAATCATGTGCTTTCTATGGTTAGACGGGAAAGGGAAAATAAAATTTCACTTTGTGAAATGGAATTGGTGTTGCTCGAAAAAGGCTCTTGGGGGTCTAGGGCTCAAAGATTTAAAGAAGCATCATATTGCACTAGCTGCCAAGTGGGGCATTAAATCCTTGGATGGGAATGAACCATGGAAGGTTCTTGTCAAAAATGACATTTCTTAGGTTGTACCTAAGTTGGAAAAATATTTGAAATTACTTTCTTTCAATGATTTGATCATTACCAAGTATCCAATAGTGCCTATAGGTTCAATGGTTTTCAAGAGTATCTAGAGGGCTTGGAAGTTAATGAGGTGGAATATCCAATGTCCATCTTTGGTTGATCACAATTACAATCTTCTCCACCTCTATAGGTCTATTTGGTGGAACCTAGAGCACAATGGGAAGCCCTTAAGGCCCTTCTACAAGGGTTCTTTGCAAAGAAGTGGAATCATATTGGTATCAAGACCTTTAGCAACATCTTAAGATATGGAAAGTTGGTAAATTGGGATCAACTAAAGGAGGATTTTGGGATACCCCATTCTAACATAAGAACCTACTCTATCCTTGAAGAAGTTTGTAGAATTGGCTTCCGAATCTTAAGCTAAATAATAATCCAATTGAGTACCTGTGGAAGGGTTCCATCCCTCTCAATGAGGTTAAAACTAAACTTATTTATAAAGATATAATAAAATCTAATACCCCCACTAAGTACCTAGATAAGGTTTGGAAAATCAATTTTGATAATAAATATTGGTAGAAAGTCCTCTCCTCTATGTGGCATAATGGTGTGGATGCTAAAAAAACTTGTTTTAGATGGCTTGTGATATTGCAAGAGATTCCTTATAAAATTAATAATGGTTACAAATTGATATTTGTGTTACCTAATTTTGCTGAGTAGCTCAATCAGGTAGAGCTTTTATGGTTTTCAAAAGGAAAAGAAAGGTATATTTTATTTTTTTGCTATATAACATTCATGTGCATAAACAAAATTAGAAAGATTACATTATTAGATTGCTTTCATGTAGATGCATATAACATAGGAGAAGATTTACAAAAATATTTTCAACAAAAGTAATCTTTATTGACAATGTAAATGTATAAGGTCTCACACAAGCCGTGAGAGTAACTATTGTAATACAAATGAAAGAAAATATTATACATTTATAGATATTAATATAAAGGAATGCACATATGAGGAAGGGTGACCTGTCATTTACTGAATGATGAGTCTCAATTGAGTTGTCATGCATCTTTGTCAGTTTGTTGCTTGTCCTGCAATCACCTTTAGTCTCTTTGTCACTCCTAGTTTCTTACATATAGAAGAGAAGGTGTTGTTAGAGAAATGAAAGGTCACTAATCCATGCATGCACAATCCTCTATGAACATACAATTTGACCTTCATTTTCATTGCAACAATCAAAGTCAAGCATATCAAAGATATCCAAAAAGCAAGAATGATATGTCATTTGCATGTATGTTTTCTAACATGTTTGCTTCTTGTGTAGATATAGGAAAAGTAATGTTGTTTTGATTTATCAAATTACAACATGTGGAGTAAAATTTGGCTCCCACAAGGGTTGATCCCAGCATGCTACCCTCATATGTTTAGAGGGATGAATTTTTTTTGATCTAGATGTCTTATTGAGTCATTTCTACATATTTTGATTAGTATCAAGACATAAAAAGATTCATCCATATCATAGGCATATCCACCTCTTAAGTCATGTTGTTTAGGTACTTGAACAACATTACCAAAGAGGTGAATATGCTTACACTAAATTCATCTATCATTATCCCTTGAAGAATTTAATAAAATATGTTAGAAATGAGTCTATACAAGACAAACGAAAGTCAAGTTTAATATCTTTCAGATTATAAATGCAATAGGCTTGAAAGCATTTCAATCATATCTTACAAGAGACAGTAGTTAGGTTTGAATGGAAAATAGGGTTATCATGACTAAAGGACACTCTAGTGGTATTAAGCATGGAATCATATTTTGGTAGCCTCATATGCATTAATGAGATCATATTTTGACAATGTCTACAAGTATTAAGTAATGGAATTCAGTTGTCAAGAGTATGCAAAAAATGGTTTTCTAAACCATACATGGTTGTAGATGATCATCTTGCAATCAACATGCAAACTAAGAAGGATTTCAAATAAAAGCTTTGCCACATTGATCTAGTATAATGAAAGCATTAAACAATCATTCAATGATAAAAGTAATTCATATATATGAGGTCACTGTAGATCTATGTGCACAATGAACAACTTGTCAAAATAATAATAGTAAAGCTTATTTGAAGGCAGCCCACATATCCTTCCTCTTTTTCAAATTAGATTCATGATGTAAAAGTGAATAGAGGGGCCTTGTTTTCCTTCATTTTGTATAGTGAAGAGACACAAAGACTAGTGAAAGAATTAAAGTTTTGTATAGTGCATAGATACAAAAATTTTGTAAAAAATTTTCATGATAGTGAAGGTCCTATTGGCCGATTCATGGCCATTTTTCTAGAGAAGGATTTTAAGAAAAAGATACAAAAACCCATTTTGGGGGTGTCTCAAATTTACAAATACAGATTTTGAAGCAAATCCAAACTAAGTGGCCGCGGGTTTTGAAAAAACCCATATACAATTTTTGACTTCTGAAGAACAAGATATGGCCACAGTATTAAAATATGGATTTTCTTTCTATGCATTGAAACCCATTTGGATTTTCCTGAAGGAGAGAAAATATGGAGAAAAGAGGGGTTTTGGATAATTCACAAACCCAGAAAGACAAATAAAGCAAATAGCTGAAGGAGAATATGGCCACAACCTAGAATACAACTTTTCTTGACAAAACATGAAAAACCATTTGGGTTAAATTTCCCTCATATATCAAATATAGAAGATTTAAACAAAAGAGAAAGGAAATCTACAAGAAGAGGGCTTATTTTTTACAATACTCACAAACCCATTTGGGGTTTTATTGTTTTAAGCCCAGAATAGTCTTCTATAGGGTTGGCCATTGATGAAAATGATGTCTATTATGCCTGTAGTGAGGAATATGGCCGTAGCCTATATTGGCTTATGCTTCATTTTTCTACAGGGAATGTCGTATATTCTTCAAAATCGATACATGAAATAATAATGAAAGTGTGGAAATCTATAGAAAATATGCATTTCTTTCTAATATGGCTCGATTTGGAGCTCTTAGTTCTTCATAAAATGAAATTCAAAAGACAAGTGTTTCAAGATTTCTTACCCCAGTTGGTGTGGCTTTGTTCTCCAAAATTTTTTTTTCTTAAAGGTGTTTTTTCAAGGCTCAATGAAAGATTTCCATGGCAGCTAGACAAGGAGGAGTTACACAGAAAAATGAAACAAGGAAAAAATGAAGAAAAGCTACATGATGTCGCGACTTGTGAGACCAAAATCATTGATGGAGAAGCTTCTATTTAAGATTTTCTTCCAGAAAATGACTTACTAGAGCCTTTGAAGGTTGAGATTTGTCAATCAAATGCAAGAAGAGTCTTTGTGACTTATAAAAATCTTCCATGAAGTCTGCAATAGTGCTCTAACAAACTCTTGATGGTAGCCAGGCTTCTTCTTGAAGCTTCTAATACAAAATGAAGTGAATGTTTCATTTTTTTTGCCTTGTGTGTAAGGAAAGCTAGATGTGGAAACAACTCTCCTAACGTGAAAACTCAGGGAAGAATGCAGATGTACTTTTAAATTTTACAATTATAGTCCAATTAAGATGCACTTGAAATAGATAATGGAAACAGAGAAATATACACTCACATATGAACACTAGATTTACATGCGAAAACCCTTATAGGAGAAAAACCCACGACACTAAAAGAAGTCACTTTGTATTATAGTAACAAATAATTACATACAGAGTTCTGAATTATCTTTCTGATGCCAGATTACAGTAGCTTTCACAATGATCAATCTTGTACAGGAACCTTCAAGTTACAATCTTTACAGAATAGAAATCACTCTGATACGATTCGAACTATTCACACAATTGTTCTTCGAACCAACCAAACCCTCGAGCATCTGAAACTACAAACTATATTCATGTCGTTCCCTGTCTGTCGAGCTTCCTCTCAGAACTGCCACAACGAATTGTCTTCCAACAGTTCCCATTCAGCTTCTCTAATTGGTCCACGAGACTCCACATAGGAAAGTCTCACTCGGTCAAACGGCTTCAAGCTGTGTTGGCATATCGATGAGACACTGACTGTGTCTCCCCGATGCCAACATAGTCAACATTCGATATCGCCAAGAGTCCTTACAGTCAACAAGAGTCATATCGCTATTCACAAGTCACAACGACTTCAGTTTTCCTTTCGACAAGACTATCGCTCTTCGGTGAGACCACATATCGATATCCTAAGTCACACCGAAGAGTCATACCATCGGCAGGACATACCTCTCTTGCCAGGACTTCATACCGGGTTCTCAAGTCATACCGGCAACAAACTTCTTCATCGCTAAGACATTCAAATGTCGCCAAGAGGTTTCATCGAGCTATCTTATGTTACTCTGAAGTGCTCATCTATCGCAAAGACATACATCCTTCGCTAAGACTTTACTCTGAGATCCTTATGTTACATCGAGCACCGAATGGTCGGGAAGACTTATTTCCATCGCTAAGAGTTCTTAATGGACCCTTAGTGTTACCACGATGCCTCCAAGTGTGTCCCTGTCGGCGAGACCTTCATCGGTCGCTAGGACTTCTTCCCGAGTGTTCAAGTCACCCCGAAGCCCCCAGTCGCTATGAGTCTCCCCGATGCCCGATTGAATGGCCTATTGGCCAGAGATCTCCATGCGGTCAGAGGTCATAGCGAATGCTTCTTGTCACATCGATAGTTCATCCGAAAAGACACCAACCTTGTCTCAGTGACTTTGAACTATTCAACAAGATTCAAGCTGCTAGTTGGCCAGGCATTAAAGATGTCACACTGACTTGGCTCCAATAGAAGTTACATCCTATGGGATTGAGACATATATTTCCAACATTGTGTTTGTTCTATGGTTTGTAACCCTAAAGTGGTCGATGAAAAGACTTGGTATTTTTTCCATGCTTTTTAAGAAATAAAATGCAAGCTATTAAGGCCATGGGCTAAAACCTTTTTGTTTTATGCCTTAGCTAGAAATTTCATGAAGTAGAGGCCTTCAAATGTGGAAAGGGGTCGACATAGCTCTATGCTCTTTTCTTTTGCATTTCTTTGCTAATTGTAAAGTATTTTAATTAAGTGATAGCTTGTAAATCACCTAATTTAAAATGCTATTTTAAATGCAAATGGAGTAGTTATGACATGTGAATGAATGGAGAGCATGTAGGGAAGTTAAAATCAAGTTGCAAACATATGCCAAAGATATAGGGGTTTGTTTTGACCCAATTATGACTTTGAGAGCATCTTGGAGGTGTTGTCTTTTCAGTTTGCAAACATGAGGAGAGAATGTAGGAGAGCTTCTTTTTGCTTTTTGGAGCATTTGAAGTGAATTTAGGAACTTTTCTTGTGCCTTTATGGTGGACATAGTCATGCCTTGACTTTTTCTACATGTTGGAGCTCATTTGTTGAAGATTTTGTTGCTATATTTTGCACTTTTTGAGGGCATCCGACCTCAACTATTTCTAGAACCAACTTTTGTGGGCTTTTGGAGGGAGTTGAGTGATATAGTCACTTTTGTTTACTTATTGTAATCAGTTCTTACTATGCATTTTTATGGAGTTAGTGATTTTGTAGCCCTTTCTCAAACTTGAGCATGCTTTGTAACTCATTTTGACATGTAAACAGTGAGTACCTTGGATATTAATAGCATTGAGCATTTTTTCCTTCTCATTATCTATTTTCTTGTGTGCATCCTTTATGGTGATTGATCGAATTACTAGTGAAATTTTCTTTTTCCTAGTCTTTTTGACTCATTGAAAGCACCTTGTTGCAGAATACTATATTCTTGCAGGTTATAAGTTGTGCGATAGATGTGAAATTTTTAGTTGTGAGATACTTTTTTCCTTCTAAGAATTCATATTAAAACCTCCTTATAAATTTACTTATGTGAGTAATATACAGAAAATGAGTTGTGTAAGCCTTTTTCTCAATTATTAGTTGAACTATGTGACTAAGCTGCATTTATAGGTCTCATTCAGTTGGTTTGGTGTATCACCGTAGATATAGTTTTTCCAATTTTCATTTTAAGTTTTCCTTCTCCCTTTTCTTTATCAAAAATCAGTAGTTTAGGTGATAACGAGCTAGGAGCCAACCTTATCTAGAGATTCACTCCATTTTTTAGGTGACTCGTAGCCTAGGAGTGATTCCAGGTTTCTCTAGAGTGCTAAGTCTTGCAACTTAACTTGTTAAATCATGTAGCTTAGTTAGGATGCAACTCTAGAAGATAACAATTTACAACATTTATAGGGTGCTTGGAACTATCTGTCATATTCTTTTTGATTGCTTCTATGTTAATGAGATTTGGAAATTGTTCTATAATGATAAGAAAATATGGGGGGAAATGGGAAAGTTAACTAGAAGGAAATCCTTATGGGGAATGATAAAAAATTAAGCAAGGATATACTTTTCTTCTGGTATTCTTTGTCTACTAAAATTATTTGGTTCATCTAGAAGGAAAGAAATGAGAACAAGTTCAGTGGGGTCTAGAGGACACTTACTAAGTCATTTAAAAAACTTACCCTTTTCAATGTTGCATTGTAGGTAATCTCTACCATGGAATTAGTTGAAAGCAATTTTTTTAAGTTGCTAAAGGATGGGGTAGTTCTGATCCATCAAAAAGAGATCAAATAGGGCCATTCTTAGTAGCAAGGTCAACCCACCCAGGTAGTTTTCATGAAATACCACGTTATAATTGACAAAGGTATAAATGAGACAATTGTGTATTGTTTATTTTTTTCTTGTACTCAGATGACATTCTCTTTAATAGATTATACAAGAAATTAGGAACATTTACATGCCTACCATGGCCAAGATGACTTAACAGCTTAAAATGAACTGTGTATAGAAAATATTGTCTGTTGTCGCATGTTAAATACATAACTACATAGGAAGCAACTGAAACCCAAATCCAGGGTAAAGACAATCATTTAGTACCTTGAGAAGAGGAATCTGAGTTTTCTCCTAGTTGTTTGAACTCCTTCCTTGTAGCAATAGTATATTCCCTAACTTGAAACTCTTCTCCTATCCTTGTTAATCTAGATACTTTAGAAATGGAAACTTCTAAAGCATCTATCCTTAAGCCCCTAAAGATTGCTTCATCATTTTGCAATATGGCTGCAAAATGTTGGTTCATAACCTCATTAAATTCTATGAGCTTTAGAAAATATTATAACTAGCCAACTTGCTATAAAATGGGAAAAACATAGCCTATCCTCCAATAGATGGCCATGTTCCATTGGTTCTCTACATATTATATCACCTCCCATGGTAATGCTTTAGTAATTGAACTCCTCAATTCTACATTTTTTCTTGTTCCCCCACCTCAATTAACCACTTCTACTATTCTAGAATGTTGTTCTCATTCAAATGCAACTTTCAATTCAGCTATTGAGAACCCTTTCCTCTCCTCTAAACTTTGTGTCTTTTAAAAATGGAGGAAAACAATGGAAAGGTTTTGCAGAGAGTTTTTGAAAACCAAGAAAAATAAGGAATAACCCTCCCCCAACTAAAGATACTAAGTGTACCCACTTAGTGGGTATGGTTTAAATGGAGGGCTATATGAAAAGTAGTGGAATATTAATTAAGATATGTGCATGCATGAATGAACTATAAATATACATAAAATTCAATAATCATCCATGCTAATTATGATAAGTTAATGTTTAGTGTAACTGTAGGAATTGGTTGAAATAAAAATTCAACTTGTGTGAAGTAACTGATGACCGCCTATAGCGTGATTTGAAGTGACTTTCCTTGATTGTAATGAATTTTGTTTAGTGGTAATTTGAAATGAATGATAGCATATGCATGACATGTGGAAAATGATGGAATGAAAAGGTTGCAGAGTGTATGGAATAGGTGATGTGAGATTAATTGTATGGGATATTATAATCGACAAAGGTGGTAGGATTGTTGTGTGAATGGATGTAATAAGTTGTACATAATGGAAATGGAATATGTATGGTTGCATGTAGGAGATGATAGGTTATGAAATGATAGATACATAATTAATGTGGATGGTAATATGACATGATTGACAGACAAGTGTTATGGGCTCATGTAGTAATATGTCCCTTTTGTAAGTTTTTCACCTGGAGGAGTGATGCTACAAGTCCCTATTGGCTTTGTGGCTATCTTAGAAAATGAACGATTTTCACATGTGCATTATGTGCATGTGAAATATGTGATAAAAT
The DNA here is from genome assembly GCA_007258455.2 of Sequoia sempervirens. Taxonomy (NCBI): domain Eukaryota; kingdom Viridiplantae; phylum Streptophyta; class Pinopsida; order Cupressales; family Cupressaceae; genus Sequoia; species Sequoia sempervirens. The sequence continues at coordinate 24,144 of VDFB02265286.1, forward strand.
TATACCTATGGAACATCAGTACATGAGTTGTGTAGTTCATCTACTAATTTATTTGTAGAACTCGTTTGTAGAAAAATCTAAAAACATTCAAAAAGTTGTAAATTCAAAATCCAAAACATCCCAAACACATCAAAATCCCTAAATAGGTCAAAATGTCAAAAAATTCAAAAACATTACCTTGTCGAACTATGTTGTATTTGATCTTGAATGTAGGCAAGGCCATCACTGATGTTCCCCCAAGATGCATTAGGTCAGTATTTAGGAGTTCGTCATAATAAAATGGCATTCCATCAAGTGTTTGTATCTCATCAATAAATAGTTACTAGTCATAGTCAGTCGAACTATGTGGTATTTATGTGTATAATGTAGGCAAGGATAATCTTTGATGAACCCCCATGGACCTAGGTTAGTCCCTTTTAGGTTTTGGTCAAAACTTAGTAAACACAAAAAAATTGAAAACTCAAAAAAACCCAAAATATTGGAAAACATTCAAAAATCCTAAATAGCCTCACATAACCAAAAAACCTAAACATTCAAAAAGACCAAAAACAACCTCAAAACATTGTGAAAACACCAAAAACATTAAAATGTTCCAAAAATATCCAAAACCACCCATCCCATTTTACTTGCACTCACAATAAAATCTCATTCATAATAAATTGATCATCACACTCACGCTTTGGTAACACAAATAGAAAACAAGTACAACAATCAACAAAAGTAGAACCTTTAAATGCAACAAAAAAATCAAACTCTTGATCATTATCAAACTTGTCAATCAAACCTTATATCAATAGTGTTTCAAACAACCTATCAACCTGCCACCATCCACTAATATGTCCTAGGATGCATCCTTCCCAAAATGGTCATTATCTTTGACAATCAATTTGGATACTTATCCTAAACAAACACATTACTTTGGCAAGAGATAAATAGATAAAATTAACTGTTTGTTTTTATCTAGTCGTATGACTTATCCTATTGACACATTCTGAAGACCTCTCGATGATGTCTATCAAAATGATTTAGAGAGAAAGGAATGGGGTATTGATCATTATCTTTTGTTTTTTGTGCTTGTGCAATGTTCTTGTAAAATAATCTTGGTGAATACTTTCTTAGTTGTGTAGGGAGGTCATTTGAATAGTTTGTTGACTATTGCATATGCTTTGGTCCAAAATGTTCCAAACTTCTAAACTATATTCCAATGAGGTTTCTGTATGTTAAGGTGTGAACAAGGATTATCCTATTTGTTTTCAAAGTCAAAGTCCATTCCACTAGATACAACGCCATCCTAGTTATCAATACCATGATGCATCGTGTCTGTGTTATATCAAAAATAAGGAATGAAGTGCTCAAGTATCCCAATCCCTGGAACAAGAAAATCATGAATCTCATCACCATATCTAATAAAGTCTTGAATGATCATAGGCTTATTGGACTTCTAAATCAATCTTGAAATCAATGGTCAATCCATCCATATTATTCTTCTTCTATATTTACTAACATTTCTATTCAAGTTTCGAATATGTGTGATATATAAAAATACACATGATGCTACGCATGGTCGACGACTATCTATACATCATCAAATTTTTCTACATCAAATATCTGATCTTTCTAAAGAAGCATCTTTCGTCCTCTTTGAACTGAATTGATCTTGCACCTTTGTCATGATCTCGATCCGAAAATTAAAATTTCCACCTGATCTCTTGAGGGGACAAGGTACTAGCTTAATTCCTTCCATTTGGGCAACAAAAGGGCATCTGAAAAATTAGGAATTTTTAAATTTTTGATCTAAGTAGTAGCATTAATTTGAAAAGTGTTAGTCTTTGAACCAATGTAACAGGTACCTCGCTTCAAAGAGGGGAAAAATGTAGACACTTAAAATTGTCTTGAATGATATTACACACTTGAATCTGATTACTAACATCGTTTCATCCTAATATTTATCTCCTTTTCAATTGTTTAATTAATTGATCCTAGTTTAATTAAATGTATCAAATTATCCTATTAATCAAATGAGAATTTGACTAATTCATCCCCTTCCACTTTAATCCCCATCTTATTTAATTGAGTAATTCAAATTATTTGATTAGATTGTTTATGTCCTGTCATTTCATTAATTAATCATAATTATTTAATTAAATTTCATTTGAACCCCTTCCATTAAATAAATTAATTATTTAATGATAATCCTAAATTCACTCAACTTGCACAATTAAAACTTTGTTTTAATTAACTAATTACTAATTTTCTCTCACCCATCCACTTGCATGGGAATATTCCCCATTTGAGCTCCAAAAATAGAATATTCTTTCCCAACAAAATTCTAACAAAATTCCTAGGTTTTAGGAAGTGTGCTTCCTTTGATCATTGTGAGCCATTGATTGACTCTTTGATCCATGAGATCTTGTATTCTCATCCATTGATGAGAATCCTTGATCCATTCCTTCACTTCTTATTGCATCTCAGCCCTTGATTGATCAAATCAATTTAAGCCTTTGATTCATCATTTTATCCTATAAATACTTCCCATTTTGGAGAGAAAAAGGATCCACTTCCATCAAAGCAAAGTTATGTTGCACATTTGATATTATCTTTATTCATATTGCATCCATTATTAGCTTTTCATCCATCTTTAGCATATTTTCATCAAGATTATCTTGGTTTTCATTAATGGAGTTCGATCAGATGCTCATTTTATCAAAGGGATTGGGAAAGGGCTGCCATTCCATATCAATGCAGCACCAATCCCCCAATGGGATAGGGTTTGAAGCATTTATCTAGGTTTCATTTATGCATTTAGTTATTGTTTTGTTTAAATGGCTTCTTGGTTAATGGTTTTTAAATATTTCATTGGGATTTTAGCTTAGCTAGTTAAATATTGCTTGAAATCTATTGGATCTAGTGTATTTAGCTCATACTATGACTATAATCACAGTTAAAAGTGATGACCAAGAATAGACAGTCTTAGAAGAGAGGATAGTCTATAAATCTTAAAAGTTTGAAGAGGAGTATACCTAAGAGATCTCACACTAATATGAAGACAGTGTGGTAGGTATGATAAGGATAGTTCAAAATAACTAGTGAAAAGGTTTATGAATGAAATTTTTTTCAATGTTGAAGAAGGAAGTGAGTGGTTAGTAAACCATGTATGGAAGATAGTGAAGGTAGTAAAGTTGTATTTCCTAAGATTTATAAGGGGATATTTTTGTGGTTATCAAATGCAAGGTATAAAGACCTCTGGAAGTACCATGAAAATTACATTGAACTCAAAAGTGTTAACCGCATCCATGGTAATGGCTTCCCACAAAGGTTATAAAGGATTCATAGAAGGCTTTTTTAGTATGTTCACTATGAAAAGAGAGTCCAATATATGACAATCTTGAAATTAGTAAATGAAAACTTACTTAAAGGATTTTTACGTTTGATACTAAACACGAACATGATCAATATTGTGTAAATATCAGTTTCAAGGATAATCCTAGAAGATAAAACTTATAAGACATGTACCATAGACCATATTAGAATTGGTTGTGTCCATAGGAGGTAAGGAATTGTAGGAAAGGGGAAAATAACACATGAAATATAAGTGTAAACCAAGAATATAAGAATTAAAATAACATAAATTTATAATTATAAAAAAAATATTGTGCAATAATAAAGTGTTACACAATAAAACAGGGAAACCATATTGTTATCCTTGAATCCAGTTGCACTCGATTCACAGAATAACCCCTTATGAAACTTTTCAGTTTCGTAGGTTTGTATACTTTAAGCATGTAAAACAAGGAAAATTTCAATTTTCCTTAATGCGTAGTTGTAAACCTCAAATTGTCCATTTGAGCATTTGTACTTAGTCATTTCTCAAAAACCTTTAAAACATGTGTTTTGTTGTTTTTCAGTTTGGGAGTTAGAAAAAAAAATTTCTCATGTAAGAGTGTTGATTTTCAACGTGCCTACATGAGCTAAGTGTTAGAAATTTCTCCAAGTGTTGAAGCACTAATTTTCAGCGCTCCTACATCTTACTCTCACTTCATGTGATATGTCTAAGTGCTATTTTTTAGCATTTTGACATATGGTCTTCTACCAAGTCTTCCACATGCTCGAGTGGTGATTTTCAGTGCTCATACATCTTCAACATTTTGAAAATGTTGGAGCGGTGATTTTCACCACTCCTACATTTTTCCTCCCTTTCACATGTGCGAGTTTAATGAACTCGTACTTCATTTATGGTGATCATTTCTGAACCATTTTAATCACTTTTTAAGTTGTTTTAGGTTAATTTCTTCATATTTTAACTTATTTTTCTCCTTCTTCCTCACGCCGGTCATCCTGCAAGCTTCAAACAAAATTGTGTTGGTGGATTTCGCAAGCTACTAAGCTAGGCTTTTTCGTGTTTTCGCCTTTCACTTTTACTATTATTCGCTAGGTACATTTTGTGTTATTCTTCTTCATCATCCCTTTGGTGCTATCATTTTTTCAATAGGGTTTTGATACATTTGTTTTTGAAATCTTCTTTTTCTTTATCGTTTTCCCTAAGTTTATTCGTTCTTTCATGCTCATTGTTTTCTTTGTTTTATTGGGTTTTTCTTTCAGTGTGCTAGCATTTTTTTTTAAAGCTATCACCTTTGTGATTCATTCTTTTTCCATCTAGTTTTCGTTTAAATCATCACATTTCTATGAGGTTCCAATATGCATGTTCGAACTGTAGTGTCCCTCCAGTTCAGACATACTGTTAGATTTGATTCTGTTTGTTAGATTACTTTGATACTATGTTGATTCTTTTCAGAGGAGATTCTAGATACTATGCTGTTTTGATTTTGCGGATGATACATTTACATCCTGGTTATTTGATTGTGTGGTTCGATGATACTGTGATAGTTATATTCATGTTATAGCTTATTGGTTATGATTATTGCTTATGTTATCATGTTGTTATGATTGATTTTGTTCGTTTGTGTCGATGGATAAGACAGTGTAGCATTACTCATTCGTGAGTACCCTACTACGCTGCAATTCTTATTCACGGCGTGTTTTCTAACATGAGATTATATATATACATGTGTTAACTTTGATGTTTTTCCTGCAGACACAGGTACCGGGTAACAGCTCCACCTGCTTGTCAGGTCTGAGTGTACCCTAATCCATTATTAATATGTTGTCGGAGGTATTGACAGGTCCGTTTTAACCATCGTTCGTTTTCGAATGAGTATCCCTGTGTTACCCTGTAAAGCCCAATTTGTCTTGTCATGTTTAAATGTATATTGTTTTGTGTTTGCGTATTTAATATCGATTTTATTAAACATTTAATTGTGTTTATGCCAACGTTTGTGATTTAATTTATTAAATTAAATTAAATATGCTGTTGAATTTATCAGTGAAAGTTAATTCTTCGAAATGTTTTAATTAAAATAATATTATTGCTGATTTAATTGTGCAAATTGAATTGTGTGAAATAGATATTTTTAAAACAAGATATTTTCGATGAGATAAGAATCTCTAATTATCAGTTAAAGGTCTGTTATGATATTTTGAAGAATTAGATGAACTGAGAGAGTTATTTTCAATGCGAATAGAATTGCCAGTTAAGTTTGGTGATTGAAAGTGGAATTGCATGAATTTTTATTTTATTTTTTTTTTGGAAAAATTTTGGGGGATTGTGCACACATTCACGGGAAGAATTTTACGGCAGCAGCTTAATAGAAAAATTCAGTACAGCAATTGTTTGAGAAGAATTTTCTTAAGGGTTTTGTTTTGAAGCGTAATTTTGGAAGCTGAGATCATTGCAAATTCTTCATTGAAATCGGGTGATTTGATTTTGGGGTTGACAAAGGTTTTCTGAGGATCATTTTTCAGCCAGTTTTCGAGTTTAAACAGGTTTTATTCTTGAATTCTTTTTCTTGTGTTTGAATTCTGGAAATTTATTGTAGGAATCGTTGATTTGAAAGGAAATTGTTTTGCTGAACCTGCACAAATAACAAAGAAACGAATTTAGAAAAGTATTTGAACTTTAAAATAGAAAAGAATAAAAACAATATGTAATTAAAGTATTCCAGATCCGAAAACGTATTTAATCTGGCTGTGAAATGAATGTAATAGTATGAATTCAAGATTTTAAGAAATGAATGAAGATTTTCCTTTATTTTCAAAAGTAGATATTAATAGAATTCCTGATCTGAGCATATAGATTTAATATTTTCTGTCCATTTAAAATGGGCGCAACTTTCTCCTAAACTGAATATCCTGGCATTAATGTCGACCTTTCTATTGGTGATAAAATCTATATTTATTTATCAGTAACTCTTTATACCTGAATTTGCGCCTAGCCTTCTTCTAATGAATCTTACCGTGTAATCTTGGTTAGAAGATTTATTTTGAATCTTTTCTATAGCTAGTGATTAGATATGTTATTTGGAGTAATATTTCTGTATTGATGAAACAACTTCTCTTCCTTAATCTTTTATCCTTTAGAATGGAGAAAGTTCTTAAGACGCCGTACTCTTTTACTCATCTCACTCGCGTCTAGTTTGTTGTGTTCGTATCTGTGTATATTGATAATCTGTATGCCCTCTTCCTTCATTTAATAGGTCATTGTTGAAAGCTCTTAAAACTTTAAAAGTCTATTTTATGAATTGCGCCTGTGCGGCTGTAGAGTAATGGTGGAAATGTCTAAAGCCATTTGGAACTAAAACTTCTTGAATATCTCCGTTATCTTTTCTTGTGAATTATCTATCCTTAGAGGTCAGCGCTATTTCTATTTTTCCCCTGGCAACTGTTAATATTTAGAATATTCTGCGGTTAAGAGTATATATTCAATTTTGCATGTAAACAAGAGGAATATTAGACTATACTTATAGTCACAAAATGAAATAAAGTCTTTGATTTGGCATGGGAATAGTATATTTATGGCACAGTAACTAGATGTCTTCATGATATTCTTGGTAAATATCTATGGTTAACTCAATTTAAAATAGTGCATGGTGTAAGGCGTTTTCTTTACTTCTTACTCTAATGTTATCTGATTGAAACCGTTATTCTTAGCCATAGAGTGAGCTCTCTTTGCATGAAATAATAGTGACAGTTACCTTATCATATAATCATTCTTAGTTATCTACCAGTTGGAAAATACTCAAGGCGCATATAGTAAATAAATATGGAATTGAGATTTAAAAAAAATATATATATATAAAAAATAGAATTTTTAAGGCTGTCATATTATAATGTGATTCTTTTTAACTAAATTAAATAATTTAGTTATGCCAGATCCGCGTTTTTTATTCATGCTGTATTTTGCATGCATTTAAAAGTTTTGATCATATCAGAAAAGATAAATATATATGTAAACTGTCAATCTTAATGTTGATGCGTACACTTCTATGTATGAGTTGTAGGTGGCAGTTATTTAATTGTTAAATTAACTGAACTGCCAGTTGAAAGTATGTCTTGCTGGATCAACGCAATTCCTCAATCCTCTCTGTCAAGTGTCTAAATAATCTGCTTTACAATTCTGCATGCAAACGGAATAAATATTAAATTATAGTTACAAAATGTAATAAAATCTGTAACATATATATATATATATACAAGCAGAATAATAAGAGATTTATAAAGCTTAATTATATGATTATAATATAAATACCTTTGGATAGATTGTATATATACAAATATTCCAGTATTATTTATACATCTATAATTTAAGTAAGTGGTAATTGTTTTTATTTAAAAGTGATAGAATTTGTTATAATATACAAAGGTTTTCTATTGATCTTGTGTTACAATGTTAATAAGTGCTTTTCTTTTTAAAATATTAGAAATATATTGTAATTATTTGATGTATATATATTGAAATGTTGTGGATATATGTTCTCATTTCTTTACAAACTAGGTGAAAATCATATTGTTATGATTATTTCATTTTATTATGTTGCTCAAGTATAGCGTTTATTTTCATTGGGGGTATAGTTTTACACCGTTTGTTGTTGACAAAAGAAATGTCATTGAAATTTTGGTTTGACCCTAGTGAAAGAAGTAAACCTTTGAGGGTTGAATTTTACGTTTGGTGGCTACCCCTAGGAATTTTATGTTGAGTCATGCTATAGAGAGAGTGGCTTGCGTTAGGGGCCAAAATCCGGAAGTGATTGTCTGGGTAACCTAATGTAGGTGAGTTAATTAAGTGATAACCTAACTAATATATTAGGGGTTTGGGTAGTTCTTAACATTAAATCAGATAATGGTATGCCTCGCCTACTTCTTAACGCTCGTTTAGGTTGAGAAAAGGCTGAGAAGGCCTGGAATGGCAAGTTGCCATCTTGTCCTCTTGAAAGATGTAGCGACACCGCATTTGTCTGCATGGGGGCCGGGAATCGGTAGAGACTGCCAGGGTAACTCTTGGTGAGGGCCGGTAGTCTAGGAAGATTCGCCAGGGTAACCTATCCCGACTATGTGATGACACTCTCTTAGTCTATATCATGATGGTGTTTCTTTTGTAGAGATTTCATTTTAATGTGATTTGATACTGTGATTTATAAACGTTATGTCGTATAGTGAATTGTAAACCCCGTAAACGTGATGTTCTGTTTGCTATGTTTGTGGACCTGTCAGTATCTCCTAGCACGGAGGGAGTGGGCCTTTGGGTTCCACGTGGTCGGGAGGTAACCGTGCTTCATCTATCTTATGATTTTTCTTGCAGATGATCCTAAGCTCGCAGCAGATTCCAGTTACTGTTTTGTTCGTGACTGAGGATGCAGAGCTTGTTCGTGGATTATGTACCAGATCCCTTTTTGAACACTTGATGTTTTGTAAACTTACCTCTTGAGTGTACAGATTGTACCACCTTTGATGTATAGAGATTCCTTGAAATCTCGTTTTTTGTAAAATGGACATATGAGATATTTTATTGTATGTTAATTTATAACTGGATCTTACATGAAATCAAATTTGTACTTTTGATCGATGATCAATGTGTTTTGTTTACTTATTAAATTTATGTAACGTCTTAGATACTTTATAACATATGTAAAGACATTTAAAAAATATATATATATTCTGTTAACTTTCTACTTGCTCTTTGTTATATTGTAACTAAGTCGGGGCGTTACAGATTGGTATCAGAGCCAGGTTCTAATACTGGGTGCTCTGGTTAAATGAGCCCATTAGGTTGTTTAGTATGTTAGATTTGGTTGTTGTGTTTTCCTTTTTTTTTGCTTGTCTTATAACAAGACTTGTCTTGTTTTGTGTGTAGGATCATGCCTAGGCGTCGTGTTAGAGGTTGTGGTCGAGGCCGAGGTGGTGGCCGTGGGCCAAACCGCCAGGTTACTCCCCCTCCGAGCCCTCATCAGAGTGATCAGGCAGAACATTTGGGTCCGCAGTTGGATCAGGGTAATGAGGCACAGGTTCCAGAATAGTCAGTGGTAGAGGGGTCACAGTTACGCCCTTTACTTGAGGAGGTCCTAGCTCGACTTGGACCTAGACAGGAAGTGGTACAGGAAGTGAATAGAGAACGTGATAGATCTCCTAGGAGAGTTGATGATTCAGTGCAGTAGGATGCTATTATTGCAGGTCACATGCGAGATTTGTTGAGGGCACGCCCTCCTACATTTGATGGATCTGGTGGAGGTTTAGAGGTAGAGACTTGGTTGCTTGATTTGGGACGATGCTTTGCAATGCATCCTTATGGCAGCAATACTCGTGCTCGTTGCGCCATAATGCATCTTAGAGGCTTTGCCTCTACTTGGTGGTGATTGGAGGAGCAGAAGCTCCATCTAGAGATTGGTGCGGTCTCATGGGATATGTTCCTGGAGAGGTTCAGAGCACGTTTTCTGTCCGAGCATTGGAGGCAGCGACGTGCGAACGAGTTTCATGATCTTCGTCAGATGGCTATGTCCGTGGAACAGTTTGAGCGCAGTTTTATGAGCTCAAGCAGTATGCAGGGATTATGGATGATGAGGCAATGTTAGTGCAACACTTCATCAGGGGCTTAAACGCCCGTATTAGCGGTGGAGTCAGAGTCTTCGAGCCGAAGACTATGGAGGTTGCTGTGGTGAAGGCATAGATAGTGGAAGAGAACCTCGCTATGGCTTTGGGTGGACACACTGGAGTACAGATAGGCAGTGCTCCTGTTTCTGGTTTTGGTCAGCGTGGTGGTCAGTATCAGACAGGTGGTTCCTCTAGGAATCAACAGGCACCCGCTAAGGGTGGACAACAACAACGCAATCAACAAAAGAATAAAAATCCACATAACCAACAAAGTAATAATTCTCAATCAGGAAGGAACCGCAATTGGTGGCGCAATAAGCACACTCAGTAGAATCAGCCAATTCAGAGTGCTCAGTCGACAGTGAGTCAAGGTAGTTATCAGCAATCCAATGCACCTTCAGGTGGCAGAGGGTTTGGCAGAGGCACTGGATGTTTCTCTTGTGGACAGCAGGGACATATTGCTAGGCAGTGTCCTATGCGAGGTACGTCAGGTTATGGACAGCGACCGGCAGCATCAGAGCCGACAGTTGGTGATGTAGGTCGTACTCATACAGTGTTTGCTGCGGTAAATAATCGCCAAGCGGATCATCAGAACACAGTGGTTGAATCTTCAGGTCAGTTACAGGGTATTGATGTTAATATTCTTTTTGATTCTGGTGCTACAGATTCTTTTATTTCACCTTCTATAGTTGAGCGTTGTGGACTTGTGGCCGTAAAGCAAGGCGATAGGTGGCAGGTGGAATTTGCTTCTGGGGCTAAAGTAGCAGTTGAATCCCTTGTCCGCAATTGTGGACTTAGAATTGGATCATTGACTACTTCCGTAGATCTTCGAGTCACACCTTTAGGGTCATATGACATTGTTTTGGGAATGGATTGGTTAGGAACTCATCATGCAGTGATTGACTGTCGCCAGAAGACAGTACGTTGCATTAATGATGATGGTACAGAGGTTAAGATTGTTGGTGTTCAGAGACCCATTTCTTTGCGGATAATTTCTGCGATGCAGTTGAAGAGATGCCTTCGTCAGGGATGTCAATTGTTTGCGACAACAGTGAGTGACTTGGATTCTGGTGAAAGTCAGGAGATATCACTTGATGATCACCCCATTCTTAGGGAATTCGCTGATGTTTTTCCTAGTGATATTCCTGGTATGCCACCGAAATGTGACATAGACTTTAGAGTTGATTTAGTTCCTGGAGCAGAACCCATCTCTCGTGCTCCATATAGAATGACTACACAGGAACTGGAGGAGCTTCGTATTCAGTTGGAGGAACTCTTGTCAAAGGGTTTCATTCGTCCGAGTGTTTCCCCTTGGGGAGCACCTGTTATCTTCGTGAAGAAGAAGGATGGATCTCTCAGATTGTGCATTGACTATCGTCAATTGAATAAGGTAACGATTAAGAACAGGTATCCATTACCTAGAATTGACGACCTTTTTGATCAGATCAAGGGAGCAACTGTATTCTCTAAGATTGATTTGAAATCTGGTTATCATCAGTTGCAAATTGCAGAAGCTGATATTCATAAGACAGCATTCCGAACTCGATACAGACACTATGAGTTCACAGTGGTACCGTTTGGGTTAACGAATGCACCATCAGTGTTCATGAGTCTGATGAATGGTGTGTTTCGCACCTATCTTGATCGATTTGTTCTCGTGTTTCTCGATGATATTTTGATTTATTCGAGAAATATGCAGGAACATGAAGAGCATTTGAGGCAAGTTCTACAGTGTTTGAGGGAGAACCAATTGTTTGGAAATTTGAAGAAATGTGAATTCTTCAAAACTGAGGTGAAATACCTTGGACATGTGATATCTGGAGAGGGAATAGCTGTGGATCCTGCAAAGATTCAAGCTATCATTGATTGGCATGTACCTAAAAATGTTTCTGAGGTTCGTAGTTTCATGGGTCTTGCTGGTTATTACAGACGATTTGTTCAGGGGTTTTCTAGGATTGGACACCCCATTACTTCTCTTCAGAGGAAAGGGAAGAAATTCATTTGGACAGATCAATGTCAATTGGCTTTTCAGATACTTAAGGATAAGCTGACTAGTGCACCTATCTTAGCAGTTCCTGATCCTGCTAAAGATTTTGTTGTTTGCACGGATTCTTCTTTGGAAGGTTTAGGAGCTGTATTGATGCAGGATGGACGAGTGATTGCTTATGAGTCTCGCAAACTCAAGGATCACGAACAAAATTACCCCACACATGATTTAGAGCTCACTGCAGTTGTTCATGCTCTAGTTCATTGGAGACATTTCTTGTTAGGGCATCGTTTCGAACTTCATTGTGATCACCGCAGTCTACAGTATATATTTACACAGCCTAATCTGAATGCTAGGCAGAGACGGTGGATGGAGTTCCTTTGCGAATATGATTTTGAGGTGAAATATGTTCAGGGTAAGGAGAATGTAGTGGCAGACGCCCTTAGTCGGCGAAGACATGAGATTTTAGCTGTGACACTTGGAGTTGAGTTGAGGAGTCAGATATTGGCCGCTCTTCCTTTCGATAGATTATATCAGGAAGTGAAGATGGAGATTGATTCAAATAGACCCTTGGAGGGAAGATTTTCAGGATATGCAATCGAGATAGATGGTTTGTTGCGACATCTGGGTCGTATATATGTACCACCTACTGAGAATCTTTGCACTCTTATTTTGACAGAGGCACATCAAGCTCCTTACTCAGCACATCCTGGAGTTAAGAAGATGTATGCAGATCTTCGACAGTTATATTTTTGGCTTGGTATGAAACGTGACATTGCTGATTTTGTATCGAGATGCCTTGAATGCCAGAGAGTCAAAGCGAAGCATCAACATCCCGCTGGTTTGTTACAGCCACATCTCATTCCTGAGTGGAAATGGGATGTAATATCAGTGGATTTTATTGTTGGATTACCTACATCATTACGTCGACATGATGCCATCATGGTTACTGTTGACAGATTGAAAAAGGTAGCTCATTTTTCACCAGTTCGGTCATCTTACAATGCTTCCTCTGTGGCCAGAATTTTCATGGAGGATATAGTACGATTGCATGGGATTCCACGTAGAATCATTTCAGATAGGGATCCTGTATTTACATCAGCTTTATGGACATCATTGCAGCATGCTTTAGGTACGCAGTTGAATTTTAGCTCAGCTTATCATCCTGAGACTGACGGTCAGACAGAGAGAGTCAATCAGATTCTCGAAGATATGCTCAGAATGTATGTGATGGATCGACAGTCTCATTGGGAGGACTATTTATACTTAGTGGAATTCGCCTATAACAATGGTTATCAGAGTTCCATAGGTATGCCTCCATTTCAGGCACTATATGGACGTCCTTGTCGTACACCTTTGAGTTGGGATCGACTTGAGGATAGAGTCCTACTCGGTCCTGAGATGCTTCGTGATATGGAGCAACAGTTAGATCGTATTAGAGAGCACTTGGTAGCAGCACAGGATAGACAGAAGAAGTATGCCGATGCGCATAGGGTGGATAGACAGTTTTCAGTTGGAAACAGGGTTTTTCTTTGAGTTCGTCCGCGCAAGAGTCCAATCCGTTATGGAAAAGGCTCTAAGCTTGCACCTCGTTTTGTGGGACCATTCGAGATTCTTGAGAGGATTGGTCCTGTGGCATATCGACTTGCTTTACCACCCAGTCTATCACGCATTCATGATGTCTTTCATGTATCTGTTCTTCGACCTTATCATCCTGACATTTCACATGTACTCGATTGGAATGCATTACAGGTAGAGGACGGGCAGCTGGCTTTGGAGCCCGTGGGCATTCTTCAGCGTCGGAGGCTCACCCTCAGGGGTCGAGACGTTGATCAGGTGAGGGTCCAATGGGATCCTAGCAATGAGGCATCAGCTACTTGGGAGGATGCGACACGTATGCATGAGCTTTATCCATATTTGTTTGCAGGCTTCCAGGAGTAAGCATTATCCTAGGGGGGGAGGATGTAGTGTCCCTCCAGTTCAGACATACTGTTAGATTTGATTCTATTTGTTAGATTACTTTGATACTATGTTGATTCTTTTCAGAGGAGATTCTAGATACTATGTTGTTTTGATTTTGCAGATGATACATTTACATCCTGGTTATTTGATTGTGTGGTTCGATGATACTGTGATAGTTATATTCATGTTATAGCTTATTGGTTATGATTATTGCTTATGTTATCATGTTGTTATGATTGATTTTGTTCGTTTGTGTCGATGGATAAGACAGTGTAGCATTACTCATTCGTGAGTACCCTACTACGCTGCAATTCTTATTCACGGCGTGTTTTCTAACATGAGATTATATATATACATGTGTTAACTTTGATGTTTTTCCTGCAGACACAGGTACCGGGTAACAGCTCCACCTGCTTGTCAGGTCTGAGTGTACCCTAATCCATTATTAATATGTTGTCGGAGGTATTGACAGGTCCTTTTTAACCATCGTTCGTTTTCGAATGAGTATCCCTGTGTTACCCTGTAAAGCCCAATTTGTCTTGTCATGTTTAAATGTATATTGTTTTGTGTTTGCGTATTTAATATCGATTTTATTAAACATTTAATTGTGTTTATACCAACGTTTGTGATTTAATTTATTAAATTAAATTAAATATGCTGTTGAATTTATCAGTGAAAGTTAATTCTTCGAAATGTTTTAATTAAAATAATATTATTGCTGATTTAATTGTGCAAATTGAATTGTGTGAAATAGATATTTTTAAAACAAGATATTTTCGATGAGATAAGAATCTCTAATTATCAGTTAAAGGTCTGTTATGATATTTTGAAGAATTAGATGAACTGAGAGAGTTATTTTCAATGCGAATAGAATTGCCAGTTAAGTTTGGTGATTGAAAGTGGAATTGCATGAATTTTTATTTTATTTTTTTTTTGGAAAAATTTTGGGGGATTGTGCACACATTCACGGGAAGAATTTTATGGCAGCAGCTTAATAGCAAATTTCAGTACAGCAATTGTTTGAGAAGAATTTTCTTAAGGGTTTTGTTTTGAAGCGTAATTTTGGAAGCTGAGATCATTGCAAATTCTTCATTGAAATCGGGTGATTTGATTTTGGGGTTGACAAAGGTTTTCTGAGGATCGTTTTTCAGCCAGTTTTCGAGTTTAAACAGGTTTTATTCTTGAATTCTTTTTCTTGTGTTTGAATTCTGGAAATTTATTGTAGGAATCGTTGATTTGAAAGGAAATTGTTTTGCTGAACCTGCACAAATAACAAAGAAACGAATTTAGAAAAGTATTTGAACTTTAAAATAGAAAAGAATAAAAACAATATGTAATTAAAGTATTCTAGATCCGAAAACGTATTTAATCTGGCTGTGAAATGAATGTAATAGTATGAATTCAAGATTTTAGGAAATGAATGAAGATTTTCCTTTATTTTCAAAAGTAGATATTAATAGAATTCCTGATCTGAGCATATAGATTTAATATTTTCTGTCCATTTAAAATGGGCGCAACTTTCTCCTAAACTGAATATCCTGGCATTAATGTCGACCTTTCTATTGGTGATAAAATCTATATTTATTTATCAGTAACTCTTTATACCTGAATTTGCGCCTAGCCTTCTTCTAATGAATCTTACCGTGTAATCTTGGTTAGAAGATTTATTTTGAATCTTTTCTATAGCTAGTGATTAGATATGTTATTTGGAGTAATATTTCTGTATTGATGAAACAACTTCTCTTCCTTAATCTTTTATCCTTTAGAATGGAGAAACTTCTTAAGACGCCGTACTCTTTTACTCATCTCACTCGCGTCTAGTTTGTTGTGTTCGTATCTGTGTATATTGATAATCTGTATGCCCTCTTCCTTCATTTAATAGGTCGTTGTTGAAAGCTCTTAAAACTTTAAAAGTCTATTTTATGAATTGCGCCTGTGCGGCTGTAGAGTAATGGTGGAAATGTCTAAAGCCATTTGGAACTAAAACTTCTTGAATATCTCCGTTATCTTTTCTTGTGAATTATCTATCCTTAGAGGTCAGCGCTATTTCTATTTTTCCCCTGGCAACTCTTAATATTTAGAATATTCTGCGGTTAAGAGTATATATTCAATTTTGCATGTAAACAAGAGGAATATTAGACTATACTTATAGTCACAAAATGAAATAAAGTCTTTGATTTGGCATGGGAATAGTATATTTATGGCACAGTAACTAGATGTCTTCATGATATTCTTGGTAAATATCTATGGTTAACTCAATTTAAAATAGTGCATGGTGTAAGGCATTTTCTTTACTTCTTACTCTAATGTTATCTGATTGAAACCGTTATTCTTAGCCATAGAGTGAGCTCTCTTTGCATGAAATAATAGTGACAGTTACCTTATCATATAATCATTCTTAGTTATCTACCAGTTGGAAAATACTCAAGGCGCATATAGTAAATAAATATGGAATTGAGATTTAAAAAAAATATATATAATAAAATAGAATTTTTAAGGCTGTCATATTATAATGTGATTCTTTTTAACTAAATTAAATAATTTAGTTATGCCAGATCCGCGTTTTTTATTCATGCTGTATTTTGCATGCATTTAAAAGTTTTGATCATATCAGAAAAGATAAATATATATGTAAACTGTCAATCTTCATGTTGATGCGTACACTTCTATGTATGAGTTGTAGGTGGCAGTTATTTAATTGTTAAATTAACTGAACTGCCAGTTGAAAGTATGTCTTGCTGGATCAACGCAATTCCTCAATCCTCTCTGTCAACTGTCTAAATAATCTGCTTTACAATTCTGCATGCAAACGGAATAAATATTAAATTATAGTTACAAAATGTAATAAAATCTGTAACATATATATATATACAAGCAGAATAATAAGAGATTTATAAAGCTTAATTATATGATTATAATATAAATACCTTTGGATAGATTGTATATATACAAATATTCCAGTATTATTTATACATCTATAATTTAAGTAAGTGGTAATTGTTTTTATTTAAAAGTGATAGAATTTGTTATAATATACAAAGGTTTTCTATTGATCTTGTGTTACAATGTTAATAAGTGCTTTTCTTTTTAAAATATTAGAAATATATTGTAATTATTTGATGTATATATATTGAAATGTTGTGGATATATGTTCTCATTTCTTTACAAACTAGGTGAAAATCATATTGTTATGATTATTTCATTTTATTATGTTGCTCAAGTATAGCGTTTATTTTCATTGGGGGTATAGTTTTACACCATTTGTTGTTGACAAAAGAAATGTCATTGAAATTTTGGTTTGACCCTAGTGAAAGAAGTAAACCTTTGAGGGTTGAATTTTACGTTTGGTGGCTACCCCTAGGAATTTTATGTTGAGTCATGCTATAGAGAGAGTGGCTTGCGTTAGGGGCCGAAATCCGGAAGTGATTGTCTGGGTAACCTAACGTAGGTGAGTTAATTAAGTGATAACCTAACTAATATATTAGGGGTTTGGGTAGTTCTTAACATTAAATCAGATAATGGTATGCCTCGCCTACTTCTTAACGCTCGTTTAGGTTGAGAAAAGGCTGAGAAGGCCTGGAATGGCAAGTTGCCATCTTGTCCTCTTGAAAGATGTAGCGACACCGCATTTGTCTGCATGGGGGCCGAGAATCGGTAGAGACTGCCAGGGTAACTCTTGGTGAGGGCCGGTAGTCTAGGAAGATTCGCCAGGGTAACCTATCCCGACTATGTGATGACACTCTCTTAGTCTATATCATGATGGTGTTTCTTTTGTAGAGATTTCATTTTAATGTGATTTGATACTGTGATTTCATTCATTTTGATTATAAACGTTATGTCGTATAGTTAATTGTAAACCCCGTAAACGTGATGTTCTGTTTGCTATGTTTGTGGACCTGTCAATATCTCCTAGCACGGAGGGAGTGGGCCTTTGGGTTCCACGTGGTCGGGAGGTAACCGTGCTTCATCTATCTTATGATTTTTCTTGCAGATGATCCTAAGCTCGCAGCAGATTCCAGTTACTATTTTTTTTATGACTGAGGATGCAGAGCTTGTTCGTGGATTATGTACCAGATCCCTTTTTGAACACTTGATGTTTTGTAAACTTACCTCTTGTGTAAGAGTGTACAGATTGTACCACCTTTGATGTATAGAGATTCCTTGAAATCTCATTTTTTGTAAAATGGACATATGAGATATTTTATTGTATGTTAATTTATAACTGGATCTTACATGAAATCAAATTTGTACTTTTGATCGATGATCAATGTGTTTTGTTTACTTATTAAATTTATGTAACAACGTCTTAGATACTTTATAACATATGTAAAGACATTTAAAAAAATATATATATTCTGTTAACTTTATACTTGCTCTTTTTTATATTGTAACTAAGTCGGGGCGTTACACGAATGGTGAATTTTTTTGTTTTATTAATTGAAAATGCCCCTAAGTTTCATGTGTGGGAGCGTTGTTTTTCACTACTTTCACATGCTTTTTACTGCATATACAGGAGCAATGGTTTTCACCACTCCCCCATCCAAAAACTCTCCACATCATTCAAATATGTAGAAGCAGTGCAAATCACCACTCCTACAAAAGATGGTCTTTCCCCCTTTGCATGTTCAAGCGTTGAAAAACAACGCTATTGCATGCAAGTGATCTTTCCACCAGATGTACAAGCGTTGCATTTTTTTTTAGCACTTGAACACCAAATTCCTTATAAGTGTTTAAGATATGTATAAGTGATGAATTTTAGTGCTTGTACATCAAAGATTGAACTTTCAAGATGTAAGGGCGTTGATTTTCAATGCCCTTACATGAAAAACAATTTCTCATTAAACACTCAAAAAATCAATTTCATTTGTTCTTTGAACTTCGTTCCATCACTAATGATTTGTTTTTGATGCTCCATAGCTCATTTTCACTCACTCCAAATTACCTGCTTGCTTCATGCATTCCAATCTCTCTCACAATGCATATGCTCCTAACATCTCATAATCCATTGTTTCTTGCAGTTTCTTTTAGGCTCTCATTAGGTGATCTCTGAAGGTGATTTTCATTGGTTTTTGTTACTCCTGGATGACAATAGAAGAACCTCCATCATCTTTCTAAGAAGGATGGAAAGATGAAGTACAAGTACCAAGGCGTTTATCCACCTACTGTGGTGACGTCGAATGTAGATGAAATCAAAGACAGAGATTGGTCACCAGGATATGGAAGATTTTGTGAAAAGGACTGAGAAGCGACCATTAGAAGAAAATTTGTGAGAAATCATTCATAGTAACTTACACTTAGTGGCTTCATTTTTGATTGCTACTCATTGCAAATAGTCTGTTCTTCAAGTTTCCTCTCATTATATCAGGGAGGACAGAAGTGTGAGAGATTCTTCTAGACAAATCATGATGAGATTAGATTTAGAGTTCTTCGATATAGTTTTTCAGGTTCCACATATGGAAAAATATACCAATTTTTTCATTCAACAAGCACAAGAGGTCTATGAAAAGGATCTGAATAAAGATAAAACATTGATCAATACTCAATGACTGAATTCTCCAAGGCCCACTATCTGAAGATGGCCCAAAGGAATTCCTCGAAGTGATTTCAAGGAGGATGTTTGGGATATGATTACTCTTCTAAGCAGGGTAAAAGGCTTGCCCATTTCATTTCATTTTCAAGAGTGGATGTATGAATATATCTAAAGCATCAAAAGGAGGAAAGCACACATAGACTGGGGAACTCAGATAAGTGATGAGATTCATGAACATATCATTAATGTACAAACCACCTTAAATTTTTTTATGACATCTTACTTGGTGTATGTTGCTACAGTCATGAGGAAATTTCCAAGGTTGTCAACAAAAGGAAATAGAAAATTTATGCCTGTATATAATTTTATTCTTAGATAACTTTGAGGAATAGTCTTAAACATTTCAAGAGTCACATATGCTTTCTTTGCACCTCTAATTTTCACTTTTGATCCAACTCTTGAGAAGAAGAGAGTATTAGATGAAGCCTACAGGGTTACTAGTTAGTAAGTTTGGATGTATCTTCCTACAGTTTCCTACTTTCACATATTTGAGAGTAGGTTGCTATACTGGGTGCCCATACATGTTGTCCAAATATCCTTCTGACAAGTGGATACTGTATAGGTGTGAATTTGCACCCCTTACGCAAGTTCCCCTTTTACACTTCCTCACCTTAGTAAACCAAATCCGAAGGCGAAATCCACATCAGCCCGCTGCCTTCATTCCACTTGGCATCTATTTTTTATGTCGATAGAAGAATAACTGTCGGGGATGTTCGCACAATGTACAGACATTCACGTGGTGTGCTTACGTCCCTGACGGATTCTTGCGTATGAATTTGGTAGAGGCGTTACACTTCCTATTGGGAATGAGTTGTAATGTCCCTCTTCGACCAACTAACCCAAAAATGCCTTCTTCTTGCTCATTGTTCCTTCAAATTGATTCATTCTCACTTTATTTCATATCCTCACATCCTCTGAAAATCTTCTACACGCTCTCTTAGCATTCTCAAGCATTCTCTTAGTATCCATCACTCTCAAGCAACACTTTGGCACTCCATAGCAGCAACAACAACACTCCATCAACTCCATAGAGAAAGTGTGGAACAACACCATTGTAGCAGTGGCTTGAGTCCTCTTTTTCTCCTCTATTAGCTAGTGAGCTCTTGGTGGAGGTGGTAAGAATTTTCACTCCTCTCCTCTACGATTTGGTTGAGTATCACATTACCATTTTGTAATGTTTATTGTGTTCTATACTTTCTTTTCTCCTTTATCATACTTTTCTCTATTGCTAATATATTGGTTTTCCATGGAGGTGGAAACACCAAAACGAGGGTCTAACTGAGGTAGACCCCTATATAGCCCCCCAACAATTTTCCTCTTACTTGTGTGTAGGTGGACATGCATTTGGAGCTAGCTGGTGAACAAGCTCTTTTGTGTGATCATCTTTGTCACCTTAGCTTTAATATATCTACTTTATCATATTCATTTGTATATCTCTTATTTCATAATTTTGTTTTGTTCCATTAGAAACCACTAGCTAGGCCGTCAACTTGTTTTCTAGTGGTTGTTGTTGTATTTTTGGTCCTCTGGTTGTACGGACACTAGTGCACTTGAGAGACATTGTTGAACCCAAAAACTGGCTCACCTAGCCCCATTCTAGACTTCGGGTCTACAAAGTGATTGAAGGACCCTATAGTCCTCATCATTCTTGTCCCTCATTTCAAAACATCACTTTAGACTGAGGTAAGTTAGAGCAACCTTCCGCTCTTGGCTCTCTATGACCT
Source organism: Sequoia sempervirens (assembly GCA_007258455.2). Classification (NCBI taxonomy): domain Eukaryota; kingdom Viridiplantae; phylum Streptophyta; class Pinopsida; order Cupressales; family Cupressaceae; genus Sequoia; species Sequoia sempervirens. Next base: position 45,385 of record VDFB02265286.1, read on the forward strand.
GGGGCCCTAAACATGGTTGGTCCCCCTCTCTTAAATTTTTAGTGAACCTGACGTGAACCAACATCTACTCATTCATTGGTGTTGAGGATTTTCCCTTATACCTTGAGATCGTTGTGTCCCTGAGATTTGTGAATGTTTATGAGCATCACAGCCCAGTCGACAACCTTCGGGTATATGGTTAGGAGAAGTATACGACACCTTCTGATGGAGAGGACGAAGGTCACTACTGGTTTCTCTAAAATCCTTTTTTGTTGGATCCACCATTGGTCTCACCACACAGGTGTAGTTGTCAAGGGGTGAGGTAGGATTCTCCGATTAGACCAACCACATCTCCACTCCTCCTGCATCTCCCACACCATCGTCAATAGATGAGCATGAGGTTTTTCACATTCCTCCATAGTATGTCTCCACCCTCAGTAAATGGTTGGGTGACTTGGAAAACTACTTGGAAAGAGACCCGAAGTTTGTTAGGGCTGCCCAGGTTATCAACAAACTAAATTATATGGTGGGAAAAGACCGAACAAGCATAGAACTCTTGGCTAGTATCTCTAGTCTTATTGATGCATGTGTTCCCCAAAAAAATCCTAACATTGTATGAGGGGGAACTTTTGAAGACCATGAGAGACAGCTAGGAATGTCGATGCCTCCTATATCTATGTACATGGTCGATGCCATACCCTCGATCAACATTCCCTTTGCCTATGAGAGACCCAAAACTATCAAAGTGAACAAGATCCCTTTGGGTTTTAGCTTCACCCCTCCTATCGCCTCTAGCAGTGGAGACTTTGGAGGGATGAGCGTTGGGGGCTTTGGTAGTGGTGGTGACTTCGGCGATGAAAGCAATGCTAGGGGAGGTGGTTCTAGTGGAGGCCATGGTGGTGGCTTTGGAAGTGGAGGTGGCTTCAGCACAGGCCCTACTGGTGGCGGTGGCTCTGGTAGTGGTTCCAGTGGTGGTCATGCTGGTGGCTTTGGTGGTGGCTCTGGCGGTGGTTCTGGAGGTGGTTCCTCTGGCCCTATATCTTCTAATGGCCCTATTCTAAATACTCTTCTTCAGAATATGGGTAAGATGCAGAGCCAATTGGCAAGTCTCTCCTAAGCCTTTGCCTAGCCTATCTTCCAGCCCTTCTTTTGGTATAGCCTGTTGTTAGTCACAAATTTCAACACTCCCTTCCCTCAAGGAATGGAGATTCCTAAATTCAAAAAATATGGAGGCAAAGGGGACCCACAAACACATGTGTCTACCATTAATGCCTTGTGCATATATTTCTTCCATCATGATGCGTTGATGGAAAAACTATTCCCTCGGTCTGTCAAGGATATAACACTTGAATGGTACTGTTCCTTACCCGATAATTCCATTTTCTCATTTGACCAACTTATAAACCAATTCCTATGACAATTCCAAGCTAACATTAGGCCAAAGATGACATTTTCGGATCTCGTTTGATGCAAACAAGGTGATAATGAAAAGATCACTGACTTCATCGTACAATATCAAGTGCTCTTCTCACAAATCTCATATTTTCTACCCGATTCTGATGTGCAAAAGGTATTCGTAGGGAACTTACAAAGGCCTTGGTGGGAAAATTTGTCCCTTATGAAATACCCTTCTTCCACGCATTTGTGTGTAACCCTATGAGAGTATCAACAAATTGTAGTTCAGCTCGAGGGACCCTCCTCGCACTTCCATTCTGAAGGAAAGTCCATCACATTGATCACTGGGAAAGGTAAGGCTATTGTGAATGTAGTAGCGACTGCAGATGATAATGGCCTCAAATGCAACTGAAAGTTCACAAAGTTAATAGAATCTTATTTTGCCATTTTGCAAAATTTATTGAAGGATAAGATCGTAACCTTACCAAACCCTAAACCTCTTAAGGAGCCTTGCCCTAGTTGGTATGATGCAAATAACTATTTTTAGTACCATCAAGTTAACGGACATGATACCAAACATTGTATGTACCTATGTCATGAGATACAGGACCGCATTGAGGATGGTACTATTCGTCTCGATGGAAGCAAATAAAACACAAATAAATCAGTGGAAAAAGTGAATAGTGAATTGCAGATATACACCAACTTGTTTCCATTTTGTTCTACTAACATGATTGTTGATCCTACTAATTCTATCACTCAACCTGAGGCCTATGTTAACATGTTCACGGTTGCTTCTACTACACAACCTATGCCTAGAACCCCAGACATGACATTTACTTTGTAGGACTTACCCTTAAATAACAAGCCCTCTCCCCTCTATATTCTCACTTGCCTCAATGTCAACATTGTGATAGGAGTCTTAGTAGACCCCATGAGTCAAGTGAATGTTATTATAGAAGGGACGTTGTGGCTTAACTCACTACATATAAAAGATTATGAAGAAAAAAAATACACCATCTGTACACATGATGGTCTTTGTCTGAACCCATATGGCTCGATAACCTTGTCTGTCCTAGTTGGACCTAGGGTTGTTGACACAAATTTTGATGTCATTCCAGAGTCAGATTTGTTTTGAATAAAACTAGGCATACCTTAGATAGCTTCCATGAACTGAATCGCCTCTGTAATTCATAAATGTTTAAAGTTCTCCCATGAAGGTATCGTGCATGTAGTGCATGCCACTAGATACCAACCTCTGGTGTCCCATGGGGGATATTCATTTGACCATTTTTGGCTCACCCCGGTTGGTCCACTTCCTCCAAGAATAAAACTACTTTACAATAACTATGTAAAGCATAAGACTGGGGACAAGGGAGAGCCAAAATTGGCTCTTCCTATAGCACAACAACCAATTTCCACCTCTTCCCAAAAAGGGAAGGAGAAGCTTGTCTCCTCTTAGGCTATCTCATCTACTCCCCTTTCTTGGGAGGAGTATTGGATGAGCAAGTCTACCCTTTACCCGTTAAGTCTGATGATCCCTCCTTGGCATAGACCCAAGATCAGGTTATCGAACCTCCCTACTAAACTTCCTAGACCTTGGTACTATTTGTATGCTAGAGGAAAAGGACCCTATGGGGAATCCTCTATGTGTCAACCTCCACGGCCTCCTACCGCTTCTGCCGCAAACAAAATAAATGGGAAGAGGCCCACTGTCGAGGCACTTGAGTTGACTCCCCCTACTGTTTCTCAACCTATTCCTCCCACTCCCATTCAGGAATCTATTCCTTTGCTAGAAATGGCTATAGTGGACACTCCCATGGCCGAGCAGGAGCCTTTTGTTCCTTTGCAGCCTCTGGCCTCTAGTTTGAAGAGTCATATAAATTTCCTTGCACGTGAGCACAAGCACCAATGAATGGATCTTGTGGCTAAGCAAGCTGCCTTACAAAGGAAGTAAGAGGAGACAACCACCCCTATATCAAGGCCTCCTTCCACATCCTCCTCTCTGCTCCTCTCTACTTTCATAAAATCTAGCTTCACATTGCTTTCGGCTTCCACTGTGAGTATGAATGCGCTGACCTTAAAAATTTGTCGGTATTCATCACTCCTTCAGTGGAGTCGCCTTTGTTGATGTCCCTTCAAGATGTCCCACCTTTCCAAAAACTCATAGATATGATGAACACTTTAGTGGTATCTACTACGGTTTTCTCTTCCTCCTCTTCCTCTACACCTCTCACCTTGTCTATGGGGAGTTCACATCCCCCAACAGAGTGGAAGGTGGAGAGTGGTCCTTCTAGCAACAAAGGACATAAGAGGAGCCCACCTTCTCTGAAAGATGGTCTCGCACTGACTTGTTATGTCTTAGTAATAGAACTAGTCTTGACTTCCCCTAAGTTCATCACCACTCTCGAATCATTCAGCGAGCCCAGTGGTGAATCTTGGGTGTTGTCTTCCCCATCTATTGAGGTAAAACATGGCACTCCTATAAAGTGCATGTTTAACTCTCTAGACAAAGTTCCAGCCTTGTCGACGATCTTCACGAAATCCCTAAC
>VDFB02265287.1:0-103537 GCA_007258455.2 Sequoia sempervirens
TCTCCAATTATAACAAGAGCTGCAGAGCTGGGAAGTTCCTGCCAAAAAGTTCTAGAATAGTTTTGTTTAATAATTTGTTGTGTTTGCTAAGTTTTAGCAACAATGTTTATTAAATAAATAAATAATAGATACATAAAAAACAAGTTTTCATCTAATAATAAACAGTTGACATTTATAACTGTATTCTTGGATTACATCAACATGTAATATATGTCTGATAAAAATCAAAAGTATAAATGGAATTAAATCATTTGGCAAGGAAAACTTGTTGAAACCAATTCACAACCTAGATGCAAAACCAATAGATGGCTAACAATTAACAAAGAATGGGAGGAGGTTGTATTTTGTTGTGTACCTTGTGTACCTTATGAATGTTAGAGACAAAATGACACCAAACATAATGGAGTGTTGAATATACATACGATTTGAGCTAGATATACTAACAACTTGAGGCTTGAACCTTTACATGCCTTCTTTTAAGAGGGGATATTTATTCTTGTACACTTTTTCAGAGATTGATTATTCTGCAAGAAAAGACAAACCAAATGGAATAATTTTAAAATCATATATACACATACAAACATATAAGCCATGTAATTCAATTCAGTTCAGAAGTATAATGAACGATTTGTGTAATTGTTGGACCTTTATCATTTATTTACAATTTAATTCAATTTTAATTTGTGAAATTGTTATCCTTGTTCTACAATCTTACTTCTTGTTTTTGGCAAGTTTTCTGATTTTTTCCATTTTATCTTCTGGGAGATTCTGCAAAAAATGCCTCTATCCAAAAGCATGCACAAATTTTCTACAAATGTTCTTGATGTTGGTGTGAGAGGAGGTGGGGTAGTTTGAAGATATATGATATAATGATTTTACTCCGAATGAGAACAATGGCATGGGTACATTAGGTCACAACATCATTTGTAGCATGCTCATCTGGGACTACAACAAAAACAAAGTCATGCTTCTCTACATGTGTTGTCAAGTCCACGTGAAGGCAAACAATTGTTTCAGTCATAATACAACGTTGTGGTCTCTAAGCTCTTTGCTACTGTAAATTCTTTTAGAATCTAGAGAAAACTAAGTTGCTCAAGTTCACTATGTTATCCAATAGATATAATTTTTGAAACATTTGGTGATACCTTGTGTTCTAACCAACATCTCATTGTTTTAAACCATACACCATTTCCACTATTGAATGCAATGAGAATGGCCAGTACACATTTAAGGCAATACATCTCCATCTTCATAATTATTCATTTCTCTCAGCTTGTAAAATGCGAACTGGGCCATAATCTATGGAATTTGGTTAAGCATCACATTTTGTTACACCCCTAACTTTAACTATGTTTTACTTTTTACTTTGAAGTAATTAGTAGATGATTATGCATGTTTCAATGATTCGATGCCTAGTTAAAATGGCTAGAAAAATCAATGTTTTCATGAGTCATGTTTATTTGACTAAAATTTGACATGTGTTAAAATGTTGTCAAGATGCGATGATTTCTTGAGGATTATGAAATTATATTGATACACTAATCTTTGGTTGGTGATGGCAAGTTGCATTTAGGAAATAGGTTTCCGTCCTCCGAGAAAAGGAGGGAGAGCATCATTGGAGAGAAGGATATAGATACAAGGAATAACAGGTTGTCACCATCTTAGGTCTAGTGTTGAAGCAAAAATGGTCAAACCTACTTGAGTCGGGTGAGTGATACTCAACTCTCTTGGTCTAAGTTTACTGCTCGACTCGACAAGTTGTCGATGTCGTTTAATGTCTACTGCATGTTGTTTAACATGTTTAAAAGCTTGTCGATAGTACTCTTTTAGTCGACCTATGTGTTGAGATGATTCTCTTATGGGTTATTAACTTTCTTTTTATAATATAAAACAAATGAATATATGAATGTCGGTATACGTAAGGTAAGCATATGTACTCGTATAGATGGGTGCATGGATGCATATATGTGCACAAGGACATAGTTATTGTCAATGTACAAACATTTGCATTCAAGTACGTATGAATACATACACACATGCATAAGTTATTGCGACAGATCAACTCTTGGTAAAGGAGGGACAAATCAAATTTGAATTGCTCGACCCTTTAATGAGAAGCTTATTTGAAGGTTATGGCAGTAAGTATATATATATGCATTTGCTAATGTCTTTATGCCAACGTAAAGCCCTTTTGCCATTGAAGGTGATAGAAGTTTCAATTAAATGGAAATGCTTTTGAAAGGATATTTCAAGGCCACGACATAATGCTTGAGGGTGGCACATGCTTAAGAAATGTGCAAGTCAAGTGTCACCATGATTGGAGTAGTCGCTATCTCCATGATTAGTTAAGTGATTAATGATTGTTTTTAAACCGTTCTTTAACAAATTTTGAACTGTTCTCTTAAGCCGTGGTATTTACCATGTGAACCTGGCTCTCGTAACCACTTTGTTAAAGGGTTTAGTTGCTTTTTCTCACCTAAACCATAGCTTGAGTAAACAGCGACATTAGAGGAATGATGGATGCGAAATGCAAATCTGATTGAAATGGGTTTTATAACCAATTCTTGTCTTACTTTTTGTGGGGTGATCAGGAAGGATAGAATGATTTCTTTTGGTAGTTGGTATGTAGGAGGGTATGAGGAAATTCCACGAAGGCGACATGAGTTCCTAGTATTGTGAAATTCAATGAAGATCCTTATCGAAGTGATGGCTTGCCATAAAGATGTAACCTCTCAAACCGCTTCAAGAACTGGTTTCTATAACCGTCTTTGTATCGGTTTTTATAACTAATTCTTGCGGGCATTTTGGGGGGATCCACGAGTAAGAGTAGCAGTGGGGAATGGAAGAGACCACGTTTCTTTAAGCTCCCATTTTTAGCGCAGGAAGAGGAGGCTAGAAAGGACAGAAGTTGCTTTACACGAGCAGGAGGTTAATTGATTGGTATCACGTTGCGGAGGAAGAGAATAACAAATTCTTGGCAACCAATTTCTTTAACCGCTTTTAGAACTATTTTTGGTAACCACTTTTGTGGGGGATGGAAAAACTCATTCGGCGAAGTTATGAAAAGGGGAGTTTTGCGGTTCACAGGGGGGATTATTCCATTCGTTTGACCTTACTGAGGGGAGCAAAGATATTATTAAAGAGGAGTCCGACAATGCTTGATTTAGGAAAGGATACAATGCGCGATAGCATTGGAATGAGGGCGTGTAGGATGGATGCTAAAAAGAAAAGAGGAAGCTCGACCCAGTGGGAAAGACATTTTTTTTAGCTATGTCGTATCACAGTGAGGTCATCACAGACTCGAAGGGCAGCAAGATATAACGTCTGAGAAAAACTGGGAGGATCACTCAGGTATGAGACGACCTTATTACCTGGTATGTTTCAGTATAACTTTGGTAATATAAGCTTCTCTTTGGAAATAGAATTTATGGGAGTTCTTATGTATAAAGATTGGACTTTAAAGATTATTCGTTATTGCTTTTAAATACATTATGTAGTTGATCAGATTATATCTAGTATGATCAACAATATCTAGTGATGAATATCACAGTGGAGTGCCTATGCATTAGCAAGGATATTAAAATAGCTATGAGTTCCAAAAATGAGAATAAGATTTATGGAAACTTTGTCAAGCTTGTGCTAGAAACCCATTTATCCAGAGCAATAAAGAGATATTGATCTCTTATGGAATATCCAAGGACGGAGATATGACAACACTTAAGGAGTTAAACCACTATGTTTTAGAATACTCAAAGTATTGAGGAAACTCTGATATGAGTTCATAAATCATTTAAGATGAAAGATAGTGAACATTGGATTATCAATAGGATTGTAAATATTGTTATGTGAATAAAACTTTTAGGGTTATTCAATTGACGTGAGTCAAGAATGGTTATTTTATAGCATATTCATATTCCTAGAATAATGAGGGTTTGTATAGCACCTAAGAGGTCTAGAGAAAGCTAGAGTGCACTATACTTGTGTTGTATTGTCTCATATTATCGAATTTGGAATGTAAGATGGTAATGGGAAAATAAGGAAAATGGAATTAGATCCTTAGTCGATGTTTAAGACTAGGATAGCTCCATAGGAAAATCTTGCTAGTCCTTTCTAGGGACTTCTTGGTGAGATAATATCATCACAATATTGAAGCAAGGAGGATGCAACACAGATAAATGTTTTTTTTGTAGGGATTAAGATTCCTCTCGTCAAATTTCCTTGAAATACATGCTTAAGGAAATAGGTGATCCAAGAATGTGGAACCCTAGATAGCGTTGATAGAATTGGTTGCTTATGTTATGGTCCTCAAGAGAAAGAGAGATCTTGACATTATAATGATATGGATCTTGTAGTTTTTTTTTGAACTTATTTTAGAACTATGTGTACAAAGGAATTTCGTTATTCCCATACTTGTTATCAATGTCGTAACCAACTTCGAGAAGGGGATGTTGGGAGACCAAAACTTAACTTTCATGTCTATTGTACTTGAGATTATTGTTATAGGTATATGCGACATACTTATATAAAGGATGATAATCATATGAGTTTATACCCTATCCTTAATTGAAGGTGAACAAAATTGAGTAGACAAGGAAGTTGGAAGCAATTTATTATCTCTTACGAATCTAACCTATTAAGGTTGAAGGTTTGAACTTAGTCGAAGTACTAGCTACATGAGAAGTAACGACACTGATTAAGATATATATATATACATATCAATGAGAATATTCCTTGAATATCATGCTTATTCATGTTTTATGAAATGTGAATTTAAGAAATGCTAAGTCGTCTGGGTAAGACTTGAAGTAATTGCTCTTATGTTTTGCTTCACTAATGCTACTATCTTTGGAGAACAAGGAAATAGATAATGCTTATGTCGGATATGACATTGTAGGTATACATGTATATTGATTGACAAAGAAAGGTCGAGAAACCATGGAACAAGACAGGAAGTCTTTATAATACCTTAAGAGATTCTACGATAATGTCGGAACTCGATTTAACACATCAAGATGCTGGGTATTTAATCTTGAGAGTAAAATGACAGGAAGTCATAAGCCCTAGATATTGCAAGGATGCAATAAGGGACTTTTAAAAGGTTTGAAATACCTAAATTTTTACATTGAATGTATATCCTAGATTAAGGATTAGTTCTAAGTTAGATTGGCTAAATTGGATTTTCTTATAGACTAGTTTGTGTCTAGAGTACTAAATAAAGTAAGTAAACTATAGGATGAGATAGTTCCAAGATGAGTCAAAGGTGAGTGTCTAGATGGCATGACCAATCAGAATGATCATATTTAGCTAGAAGGGATCTAGAGTTGTATGGTCGATTGAGTTTTGTAGGACACATCCCTAGGACTAAGATGGAGAAACTTGATAGTTCCTTATATCTATAATCTTCGAGAAGGGCCGGGTTACTTCCAGATTGGAAGTGCGCGGGGGACCACTTGAGTCCGTGGTTGGAGGAAAAGCACTCGGATGATGCTCTCCCTCTGTAGCAGTAGACTCTCCGAGGCTTGTGAAGATAGAGATCAACATTCCAGATGCAGCGAACTCCATGTTCTGGCTTATGACAGTCAAAACCTATGAGGTAAAACTATTCTTTATGTTAAGTGTATCTTATGTGATATAAATGAATATTGTAAGGAATTATCTTGATTTTAGTTACGATTACATGTGAATTCAAGTTTGAATTTTATCTAGAAAAGTTATACTTTATTCTTGTGCTTATGAAAAAGAAAAAAAAAAATCTCTCTCTTGTTTACTAAGTTGATTTACCTTCTAGTAAATTCTTGAGTTTACTTGTGTATTATGAGATGGTATGTTACACATTTCTTTATTCATAAGCACTTATAACCTTAAATGTCAAGCTTGAATAAAATAAGTTGTTATTCACAAATGCAAGCTGAGTATGAATCAATACAAAAAAAAAGATAATTATGAACTATGATAAAGGATACAAAGAAATCCAATAGTACACATACTGCAGCATCCACAAGCCATGGCATATTTGGCTTTAATAGTTCTGACTCTAGAGTCCTTACAACTATACTTAACATAACACCATAACAAGAAAATGGAACATGTGTTATGTTAACATCCTCAGCCATCAAAAATAGCTCTTAAAAACACTAAGAAAACATACCATATACATCATTGTATTGAATTAAATTTTTAAAAAATGATATGATGCAGAAATTACAAAAAAAATCTCTAATTTCTATATGTGGAAAATGCTTCCTCCCTCACAAATATTTCTAAGATCAAAGTAAGTATATTTGTAAGAATGATATGATTAACCAATTATCTAGAAAAATGAACAAAAAGTGACAACTTCCCCCAAAAGAAAACAGAATGTGATTGATCTAACTTTACTTCATTAGATTCCAATTGTGCAAAAAGGGTTGCTTCCATACATTGTAACTTCTGAGCTTCCAATTCTATAACTAGATTTATGAATTATGATACATATAAAAAATCTAAAAGATACAAAAGTAGTGTCATGTGTTAGACCACCAATATTTTGTTATATTGAAACAAAAAGGTTCCTTCCAAAGCACTTCAAAGCATATTTTAGAAAAACCTGAAGTTAAAAATCCAAAATACCTATATGACACATTAAAACAGAAAAGTGCCTTCCACAACACCTAGAAACACATTTTTAAAATAATATAAAGACAAAACTCCATCCACAGTTTGGAAAAAGTTATCAGCTATTGTGAAACCTTGGCCAAATCCATTAAAAACATTACATCTCAAGCCAACTCACTATTTGTGTATGAACAGACATTATGATACATTTGCTCAAGAAAGCCATCTTTAGAAGTTGTGTTACTACACTGGATTTGCTTAACTATGTATTTGATTGAAATGTTGTTGTCAAATATGAAAACTGTGTATAGTTTCTTTTTTGCCTTCTTTATTGTATACACAATAATTTTACTTTCTATGGGTAGACCTATTAATAAAAAAACTTTTGTACACTTGCATAAATAACCATGTTGTGCCAAAGATTCAAGCATATAATTAGAAACCTCCATGATAACATGATGATCACCAAACTAAGTTTAAAACATCTTATACCATATATATGCACAAACACACATATATATGTATATATACACCATTTCTAGAAATGAGTATTATATTTATGTGTGTATAAATCCTTATCTGTCCATATATAGATGGGGGCTTACATCGAACTACTCTTTATTTGAGATTTTTTTTTGTCAATTAGTTAACTTACCTCATAAAGACATATTTATTTGATATATTTTTCCACACAGTTCATGCAACACATACATGCTTCTATATTAATAGGGGAAGCTTGTCCCACATTCCTTTTGTACATTTCTATGTTTTGCATACATGTTTGCTATTACAATAGATGATAGATTTCCTTTATCCGTAGTGTATTAATGAATTTCCCTTCCGTTATTCCAAGCACTCGTTCTAGACAAGGATGGAAGGATGTTGGTTTGGTCAAATAGACATATTTGTTTTTGACCAGTCACAATAATATCTCTCTTTTATCTGTAAAAGTTGCCAAAAGCACATATATTGGCCTTAGACTTATTTGAGTAATGTTATTTACATAAGTTCCCACAAGTAGAGCATCCAAACTAAGGGCATACCAATAATATTCTAAGGGTACATGCTTGAATATTTGAATCCAATATGATCACAACAAGAGTTAATTCTTGATACAACGTCACCAATATTATCCAAATAACCAATAAATCTCACAAGTACATGTTATAATATATGACAAAATGAGAGTTAGTGCTCTTAATTTGACTAGGAAATGCCAATGTATGTATGAGGACCTTGTCCTCATACCCTCATCTCATGGTGACTATTTTTATATAATATAGTTATAAAATTACTCATATACCCTAATTTTAAATGGCCTCTGTTCCTGCACCCCAACATCCATTCATTCATATAATTATTTTTGCTCTCCTTGCAACAATAAGAACAAGAGTGGTCATAGGATCTAGACATAGCAAGGAAGATAGAGAATAATACGTCTCCCCTAACAGTATGCCATTAGAAAATACGTAAATTAATATAGTTTTTCATTCTAATTCTTCATCTCTATCATGTATCATACATTGTGTGTTATTTATCATCTTTGAATTATTATTTAATATCACTGTTGAATATAACACATGTAGATTCTCAACATTTTAAGTGTTGTCTTCTAGCTATCTATTGGATCCAAATCAAATGTCCTTGGTCATTATTGCTCATGATTGTCCCATCATACCTTTTTTGAGGATGCACTTTTTCAAATCCTACTCTAGCTCAAGGATGGTCTTGGATATTTTCTACCATTGAGTGTAGATAGTCTTCAAAATTGTATCACACATCTTTGGATACCTGTAAAATTGTGATAATGGAGGAAACCTGAGTTTAATACAGAATATGCCATAAACCAAAATATAACTTTGGAACAAGTTCCAAAGACTTACTGAGCTTCAGGTTTAGATCCATCATTGTAACAATGATCATATTTAAGATAATCAACGCCCTACAAAGAGGAAAAAACATGAAGGAAATCAATTACTAGGGCTCAATATCAATTACTCATGTCAAAATCTGTAGACTTGTGAATGGAGAGAAAAGTGAAAGTACTCATTCAACAAATATTGCGAAATCTACTTGTTTATGTCCCAGGGAGCCTCGTTTCTTTTGGCATGTACAATACCCGACCCAATTTTTTAAAAAAAAAAAACCTAACATGAGGACTGAGGAAAATTGAGAAAACAAAAATCAAAAGAGCAAGCAAAATTTCATTTGGGAGCAAGACAATGTATACATACCCTACATCTAAACATATGCCAAGTTCCTTACATTGTTGTCTGCTTGTGGGCTTCCATAAGTGTGGTTGCATACACCCAATAAGTAGTTGGCTTGGTAGTTCCTTTAAAAAAACCACCTTTACCTTTCTAGAAGGACACAATAAACCATTCTAAAATTTAACATATTACTAATCGCTCTATTTAGTGATCAAATTGACATTTAAAATAACTAATTGATAGATAAACATTTTTATCTACACCCAAATTATTAAAAAAAAACTATAAATTGAAAAATATAATTTTGGAATGAAAAAATATTTGAGCCACGGAATAAGAAATCAAATTTACTTCGGAACAGGTAAGCCATAAACCATTTTTCTTAAAAGATTATGGTTCAAAAAAGAGATCATGGTTCAAAAATTTGAACTTCACACAACATTTAAAATTCCAAGTACCCATTAAATACGAATCGGCACAGTCAACACCACTTCTTCAAAGGACGACTGGTCAAGAACTTGCATTTCACTTTTACTCTCTATCTGTTTCTCCCTCCCCCCAAATTCAATGCCTTTATAAACCCCAACAAAACACAACTCAAACCTTCCAAATTTTTACATAATTAAAACATCACTACGAAAATTCAAGAATTTGTATTTATGCCTCAAAACTACTACCATATCTTTTATGATTTTTATGAATTCTATTCCTTTGGGGCTTGTCGTCTTTTCCTCCATATTTCCAAAGCACTCCAAGCACTAGCATATAAGTGATCTGTATAACACTTCCAAAAATTAATCAACTGTATAAGACCATGTTGTGCAGAGTTCTTATCTCACAAGGAAAAGATAAATTTTATCAATTTCTAACTTTTATATCATATCCTAGATAAAACAAAGGAAAAATAAATCATTTTGTACACCATCAAAGCTAGAGGGAGCGAGGGAAGTAACAAAAACCACATAGTTGAATAGGAATAAATGATCCTTTAGAATGGATATTACCTTATACGACCTCCAGTTGTGGATGCATTAGGCCTTATGTTAATGCATAAACATATCATCAATACGTTGAGATCTGGAGTGGAAATAATATCAACATAGCCAAGCTAAACTTTGACATCTCCCTGGAAGTGCATTTGCTTGCTCTCAAGCATGGCCATTTAACCCAATTTCAGAGTGATAAATTTGGAAGTTGTTACACCCTACAGGTGTTCATAATGCGTGGGATTTTGAGTGTAATGAAAGCGGTGCAGCAGAGACAGTTAACTTTTACTAATATATATATTTTTTAATCACTACATTTCAAGTGGAATTGAAAGCGGTGCAGGCGAGACAATTAACTTTTATTAATATATATTTTTTATTCATTACTTTTAAATTTTTTTGAATTTTTTTTTTTAAAGAATTTTTAATTTAATTTCTTATAATCATTGAAGCCAATAAAATTGGAAAACTAAAATATTATTTGAGATAAATGATTTTGAAATTTATAAAAGTTAAAAATAAAAATAAAAATATAATGAATGAAAAAAAAGTTATAAATTTTGATTGGTTGAAATAAGCAACATTAATCACTAGTTACAAATTTAGCCTCACTAATAATATATCATAATATTAAAAATTATCATATAATATTATAAAATTATTAGCTATATATTAAATTATATATTAGATGTTATATATGCTATATAGAATATATATTATAATATAATGTTAAAATTAATATATTACATGATAATTTAATATATTAATTTAATATATAATAATTAAAAATAATTTCATAATATGATATACTAAAAATATATTAAATTATATACGATATGTTGTGTATTCTATAGTATATATTTTTAATTTATTAAATTATTTTTATATATTATATAATAATTTTTTAATTATATTTTAACATATAACAAGTAAATAAATGTTTAGGATGAAGAAAAAGTAATTAATGTGTTGAATGAGGGAAATTTTTTTTTGAAGAGTTCAAAAATTCAAATAAATATTTCCATTAGATAAAATTTAACTTTGTGTAATTTTTAATTATATTTTAACATATAACAAGTAAATAAATGTTTAGGATGAAGAAAAAGTAATTAATGTGTTGAATGAGGGAAAAAAACTTTTGAAGAGTTCAAAAATTCAAATAAATATTTCCATTAGATAAAATTTAACTTTGTGGAGGAAAAATATACTTTGTGGTGAAAAAATTTATATGTTTAAAATAGTTGAGTTAAATTCATTTTACAATTTAGTAATCTTAATATGTATATATATAGAATTAGTGTTGGGAAAGTAAATAGACTAGTGAAATTAAATTTACTTAAAAGAAAACGAACTATTTTGGAAACTATAATAATGGAGCGGGAAAATCACAACTATGATAATGGAGCCGGGAAAATCGCCCTTATCGCTCAAAACTTTTGAACCAATTACCTTTCAGAAAATTAATTTTAGATATTTGTTTTGTTAAATATTGTGCATATTTACTTTAGAGTTATGTAAATATTTGTCAAATAAAAAATAAATATGAATTCTCATTTGCTTAAATCAAAGTTATTAATAACTTGTTAAGGAAAAGGCGTGCCTATAGTTCCTTGGGCAGGAACTAACAAGAGCTGCAGAGCAGCGAAGTTCCTGCCAGAAAGTTTTAGAATAGTTTTGTTTGTATTTGTTGAGTTTGTTGTGTTTTAGGAACAATTGGTTAGGATAAAGCTATTGTCACCTAAATTTAGGAATTTGATCATTGATAGAGTCAACTTTGTCTTCCACTAGAAAATGACCCTTATAACAAAAGAATTTTGCTCACTTCAAAATTTCCCCTACCACATTTATTCAAAAAACCTATAGATTCTAGTGTAATAAGCATGCAATGAAATGGATTTCAAAGTATTTGTAAAAAAATATTTAATTTTTTGCTCAAAACTATCTTGGAAGTGGATTCCAAAGATTTTTAGGTTGTACATGCCAAGTGTACTAGGGTTGGCCATGTGGTGGTCACTTAGAGACTCTCGAGCACATATACTATTGTCGAAGCTTTAACTTGCTTGTGCTGCAAATAGACGGGCAAGTAGTTTTATGACACCATCCATACAATACATATTGTATGGTTTTTGTACAATCACACCAAACTTTGTACAAATGTATCCTCAAATAGCCCTACAAGTGCCTCAATAAAATTTTGTTAGAAAAATGCTAAGTGTTATATATCAAAATCCATTTTTCAGTTGTCTCGAACACAATGATGTAGTCCTTTTTGACCTTAATGACACAAAAACTCTATTTCTGGGACCACTAAAAAAACCTTCAAACATAGTTAGTGGGAATCAACAAGAAGACACACAAACATGGAATTAGAGTGAGATAAGGGGTTAAGTTCCTTGATAGAGTCATCAAAATGTAATGCTAAGATTTGAAACTTAAATTAAATGAAACTAGTATGCAAGCTCCAATTTTAAAACAAGAAAAACCTCTCGATAGAGCTCAGAAAAGAGATCAAAACAAAGAAACAAATTAAAACCAACTTGAAATGTTACCATAAACTCCATTATGATTTGATTTGTTCTAATGACTTTGGGATTTGGATTCTTCTTGCTTAAAGATTACCAATTTGATATATACGTAACATATGTGATAACTAATTTTGAAAAAGGATAAAGTTCCCACATTTATAGTCTTTTGGAAAGGGGAATGGATGGTCAAAATTTGATTATGAGATCAAGGGTGGAGAATGGTTGAAAGGAATTCCCTAGGATCAAAGAGAAGATGGGGAGTGGTGATGAAGGTTAGATTGTGTACCTAAGAAGGTTATAAAATTTGGATTGTGTTCAAAGAATAAGGGGGCCATAACGACAAGTGTTCCTAGGTTCCCAATATTATTGGAATGTGTTTGAGGGAGCATGGACCTAATTAATTAAATAATATTATTTAATTATTTAGCCACATGTGTGAGATGAATAATAGGTGGAAATGATATTTATTTATTTATTGTGAGGAGATGGAAAAATGTGAATAACAAGAACAATAAACTCTATTAATTTAGAATGTTGCTTATCTCATAACCACGAGCCTCCATCTAAGGCACAACCAACCATTCATCTGATAATAACAATCTCGTGCGTAACAATTCTTATCATATTAAAAGAATGCATTTAACAAGTTATAAATAACAAATCAGTCAAGGAAGATGGAACAACTCATTTCTTGGAACAAAAAGCAGTTACAAAGATTGAAGCGCATGCACCAAGGTACTAGTAATCTAGATGGAAATGAGGGAAGGGTAAACAAAAAAAATGCTTATATATGAAATATATCCTCTTGCGCATGATGCTTGCAAAACCATTACCACTAGAGTAGTATTGTGGAGACATATAGACACTAATACGACACACAACTGACTCAACTGGAATGCACAACTACCATGAAATGATTAAAAACTTAAGCAAGACAAAATACAAATTTTAAATCACAATCTAATACCAACAAATCACAAGTAAATAAAATCATTCCATAATTAATATGTTCTCAAAAAACACCCCACAAAAGACCCAATACCGATACATTTATATCTCCAACATTAGAAAAATGAGTGTGGAAACCTTCCCCCTATGTGTATAACCAATACCTTACATATATACCCCCATGTTTGCACAAAGCCATTTTCAAATATAGTGCTCCTCTAAGCAGATTATTACACCACAGTTACCAACATTAGAGAACTATAACACAATGGGAACGCCTATTCCAAGAAACGGTTACTCCTATACTAGCAGAGCTGCATCAAAGAATAAATGATAATCTTTTTGTTAGACCTGAAAAAGAGGTATCTTAAACGTTAGACATGGAGATGTCTCCGAGATAAACCAGTTTACTATCTCAATAGTCTGCAAAATATAACATGGAATTTGAACAATGCCCTTCAATACCTGTGAAATATGCATTCACAATAAAATTTGAAGTATGTTTATCGAAATTCCCAATTTCCTCTCGCCAGTGCACACAATATTATAGATGTTGCTTTCTTTGCTGTGATTTTCAAACTGTCCAAGCTGAAATAATATCGTAGTTGATAACTATTCCAATTTTTTTGCCAAATTTTCCCTTTCCATCTGTCATTATAATCCCCACTATGATAATGGATCCACATAAATCTCTCTTATCGGGAAAAACTTTCCTGCCAATTACATTTGAGCAAATTAATTTATGAAATATGTTTTGTTATATATTTTGCATGTTACTTTAACAATACATAAATATTTGTTAAAATAAAAAAAATAACTCTCATTTGTCAAAAATAGAATTATTAATAATGAGTTAAGAAACATGTGGTGCCTATAGTTCCCTTGGAAGGAACTACTAATAAAACAAGAAAGAGATATAATAAAAGATATGAATAATAAAAATTCAAATATTAAGAATTAAGATATATGAAGATATAAAATATATAATAAAACAAAAGAAGATGTTTTTGCAAAAGTTAAAATGGTTAAAAAAATTGATATAATTAAAAAATAAAAATAAAAATGAAGAATTCCATATAGTTGATTCCCATGTTTGACACATCGTTTGAAAAATACATAGAAAATATGGAGGTCTTTTCATATTATATTGTACGCGTTCAATTAAACCTAATTTGACCAAATTGCTTTACAATTTTCTCTTTCAAAATTTGGTAAATTAATAAATTTTAAATTATTATAATTCTCTTCACTACAGATTTTACACAAAAGGTTTGTACTCTTTTATAAAATTTTCATGTAGTTAATTTATGATAAATTTTATTTTATGTGTAAAATGTAAGTATAATTCAATTTCTAGATGATTTTGATGGGAATAGATTTTGTAAGCACGATGATTTAATAAAAGATTTATTTTTAAATATGCAATTATTAAATATACTAGTTTATATATCTCAATATTAATTTATATAATATATTGGAGAGATTATTTAGTATTAACTGAGATTATTCAATCAAGGTTAGGTTTAAGGTTACAATTCCTAATCTCCATTAGTGATGTACTCAGGAAAGCACAATTGTGTGCCCTATGTTACAAAATGAAAAAGTATTTTATCACTTATGCTTGAATATCTACCGAGTATATATAATTTGTAAATAGAAAAGGTTGCACACCAAATTAAAGCAAGAATCTATTATAAAAATTGAACAACTCCCATAGGTTATCCCATTCAAATCCCATTCAAAACTACTAACGTGAGTTTTCAAAAAGCAAATATTAAATTTGTTAATAATTAATTTTAATTTATTTAGGTATTGTTGTTTATTTTATAATATATTTGTTATATGTTGCTAAATTTATTCTATGTGTTTAGGATTTATATGATATTATTTTATATAAATATTGATTATATTTTATTTTATTTATTTTATATAAATTTTTCTAATAAATATGTATGCTTTCATAATAAGTAAATAATTTTATTAATTTTTTCATAATTTTTTAATTATTTATGCAAAATCATTTAAAATATTTAATGAATTTTACTTTTTTGAGAAAATGGAAAATATAAAAAATATATTTAAATTTGTCACTTTATCTTAAATAGTTTTGCATAAATAATTTAAAAAATATTCAAATATAAAAACTTAACCCATAAAAACTTTAACAATAAAAATATTAAAAATGTATTGAAATTTATATTCTTTCAAAATATTTATCTTAAATAATTTTGCATAAATAATTTAAAATAAAATTTTCTAAAAAATGAAAAATATAAAAATTTAGAAAAAATAAATAAATTTACCTTCCTTCTATATATTTATCTTATAAAATAAATTTTAACTATAATAATTAAACAATCAATATATCTTCCTCCTAAACATTTATCTAACAAATAAAATGAATCAATATTAACTAGAATAATGAATTAATAAATATTTATCTTAAATAGTTGATTTCAAATATCAAGTTATTTAAAAAATAGTTATTATTTTATTATAAATTAATAGTTTCTATCTTTAATTTTTTCATAATTGTTGCATCTTGAGAAGTGGCAAAAAAAAGTCAATAAAATTGCAAAATAAAAATGAGTTATATGAATGATATTGTAATTATTATAAATTAACATTTTTAACTTTAACTTTATCATAATTTTTGCATCAAATAAAAATGAGTTATAGAAATATATTTATGAATGATATTGTAATTATTATAAATTAACATTTCTAACTTTAACTTTGCCATAATTTTTGCATCTCGAATGTGCAAATATTAGTTGAGAAGTGGCAAAAAAAATGCCTCAAAAAAAGCCAATGAAATTGCAAAATAAAAATATTATACTCAATTCCGCATAATCCGCCCTTATCGCCTAAAATTTTTTAGCCAATAATATTCAAGAAAAATAATTTTGAAAATTAGAAAAGTTAAAAAACATGCATTTAACTTTAGAAAAAACTTCAAATATAATGTATAAAATAAAATAATTAATTTTGATTGGTTGAAGTTCAAAACATTAATAACTAGTTAGGATCTCGTCGTGCCTAATTTTATAAGTTTTCCCCCTAATTTTAAATAATATTATAGGGATACCCTAAAACTTGCACTTACCATTATAATTTCCCTCTCATGCCTATTATAGTCTTCTCAAACAATTTTGAATTTATTAAACACAACTAACAACTAATTAAAACATAACTATTCTATAACTTTTGGCAGGAACTTTGCTGCCTTGCAGCTCTTGTTTCATTAGTTTTCTTAATTACATAATATGAATTATATTATTATATATTATATTTTATTCAATGTAAATTCATATATGTATATACATAAGAATTTATATAACAAAATATAAATTATTAAATCTAAATGTATAAGTAGTATAAAATAAATTTTAGTATAGTACAAACTAATTTATATTATTAAGTATATTATTGTTATATATCATATTTTATATAATATAAATTATAAATTTTATTTTTAAAATATTATTATAGTTATATTTATTATAATATATTATATTTTCTAATAGAAATTACTAGCTATACATAATAAATAATATATTATGCATATAATAAATAATTAATTATACTATTTAATATTATATTAGATATATTCTTAAAAAAAATATTACATATAACTATTAAATTAAAATAATTATTAATTAATATATTCTAATCTAATATAAATTAAATTATCATATAAATATAATTAATATATAATTAATATATATTCTATAATTTGTGTTATAATTAATATATTATATGTATTTATGTATTTACGTATCAAACAATATGTAATATGGCTCTAGGAAAATTTACCACTAACAAATCATCCATTGAAAATTCATCATCAACAATTCATTGTAGAAAATTCATCGCCACCAGTAATTCACCCCACAAAAATTTATGGCAAAAAATTCATGCAATTGTTGGTAGTGAATTTTCCATCAGTGAATTATTGGCAGTGAATTTGTCATATTATATATAATACAAATTACATTATATTTGTTATTGTCCTATAATAACAAATAAAATTAATATTTAAATATAATTAATATATAATATATGTACATATTTTATAATTTGTGTTATAATTAATATATTATATATATTTACCTACAAAAATATATAATATGTATTTATATAATACAAGTTACATTATAGATAATATATATAATCATGTATAATATTATATCTAATGATAAAAATTATTAAATATAAATTAAAATGTTATATAACTATTAAATAATATATGATTCTATAATACAAATTAAACCAACGTATAAATATAACACAATATTTAATATATATTTTGTGGAATACAAATTAAATTATGTCTAATATAATTATATTTATTATTACAAACTTATATAGTACAAATTAAATTAACATAAATTAATATATGTTTTTTTATAATTAATATATTTTTATAGAGTATAAATTAAATCAACATATAAATATATACTTAATATATAATCTATGTATAATATATTATAAATATAATCATATATAATATATTTTACATTTATTATTATATTGTTATCAAATATATAAATTATACAATTATTATTATATATTATATTCTATATTATCTTTCTTATATTATATTATTTATTTAATTTATATTTATATTCTACTTCTAACTATTTGTTCTTATTACAAAGTTTTTGGATCTCTATAAATGAATGCATAATTCATTTGAAACTATCACTTCTCCATTGAAACCTTTGTTGAACAAACATCAATTTTTTAAATTTAGCCTAAAGTATATGAAAAAAAAATCTTTAATTTACCTTTCACACCTCTTTAGCATACTCATTGCACACCATAGTATGATTGCTAGTAAACACTCCTCTTTTCTCACCCATTTCCATGCAATGCAATGTAGTAACCATTAATATTCACATCCTCTCTCAAGATGGGAAAATCAATGTTTTGGGTGCTCATCTTCTTGTTGCCCATTCTTGTCACCTCCTCACAAATTAATTTCCCTCAACCACTTCAAACAAGAGCTTCTCAAAGGTATATTTCCCTTTGACCCCCTTACCTAAGAGTATTTAAGCAAGCATTGGGATTTCATTACAATTATTGGAGGGAATTTCCTTTTCTTATGAATAATTATTCAAGAAATATTGTCACACTCATCCATAGATAAATAGGTCAAGAGGAGAGTCTAGAGCCAACTTTTTAATAAAAAAACCATGTGAAAAGAAGAGGATGAATTCCAAAATTTAGGGAGGGAGGAATCCTACATGGTCACTTGGAAATTGAAGGTGGTAAGTCAAAAGTGATCCTTGCATATTATGTATGGATGTGCATTATAGGGTTTGAATGGAACAATCTAGCATTTGGAATATTCAATACTAGAGGGTCAAGCCCAATTAACTTATAAGGAGGAAGAAGAGGGTCTACATCCTAAGGAAGAGGGTCAAGACCAAAAATGGTAAGATGGTCTGAAAAGGGTATGTGCAAGATCATGATGGGCCAAAAAGTGGCGATATGATGGGTATGTGTGGTGCATGTGGCTAACAACCTTTCTTTTACCCAAAATTGATGAAATGAAAAAGGTTTTTTAAAGGAGATTTTCAACTTTCCACTAATATAAATTATGTTTTACTTTGAATTTAATAAATAATTATTATTCATTTTCTATTTGAATTACAACTAAAGTCTTGATTGATAGGTTGATTAAAAAACATCTATAGCTTTCAAACAGTATCACATTTTTTTAATCTAGAACATACATCACATTCTATGCTTTGCATACTATAGGATTAAAAAAAATGAATTTCATGAAGTTTTGACCAAGTTAAGGTGGTTACACAAATGATTTTTTTATATTTTTAAAAATTTGTAATGAAATTCTGCCAATGGTGACCCTACCTTCATTCCATGAAGTGACAAATTTGTGGGATAAGCCCTCATCGTGACCAATCATGGCCTTCGTATACTGCGCAATTTTTCCCTCTTTACAGATGTACCAAATCGTGGCATCTACCTTCCATTCATCACACCTATCTGGCTCAACACACACTATGTCCCCATCCATAGAGCCCATGCCAAAGATGCCAACAAACAAAACATGGGAACGAAGGCAAGAGAGTTGGTAGACAAATCTAGAAACATTGGAAGGGAAAAGGTCAACGAAAAGTGACCGGAAAAGACAAGAATAGAAGCAATAAATGATACTTCTCGAGACCCATGCAAGGGTAGTAGTTCCCTCATGTGAATCACCCATAGCATGTAAGGGCATGATATCGGCATAGTACTTAGTCGTCCCAAAAAATCTCATGAAATCCGTAAGTTTAAAAAATTTGATACAAAAATTTAGGGGGGTTGAAAAATGATGACTCCATCAGTCAGTAAGGATAGAAAGATTCTTCATGTCACCAGCCTACAAGAGGTCATACAAGCTGTTAGACACACATAAAAAACCCCTCACCTCACATAATGGCCAGATATTCAAAAGCCAGCTCCCACCAAAAATTCCAACCAAAGTTAGAAGGAGCCCGACAAAGATAAAAGAGCACCATTTAAGACTCGACATTTAAATGTTTGAGGTCCTCCTTACTATAAACCATGTTATCTTAAAGGTGATAAAAAATTAATATGCCTTAATGAATTGCAATCAATGATAATAATATATAATACATAAAAGGTATATTTTCATGTTTAAGAAAAAAAAAACATTGTTGGCAAGCATATATATGAAAGAGAATCATGAGTTCATAATTTTTTGAAGGTATGCATTTAACAAAAATGATAGAGTTTGGGGAAATTTTTTATTGTACGAGGAAAAGTAATATAGATTTTTAAATTACTTATATTAATTTTTTTTTCCTATTTTCAAATTGACTATTTACATTCAATGACTTAAAACCATTTATCCATAGAGAACTAGAAGCTACAACCCTAAAATTCATTTGGATCTTAAATGAATTTTACATTTGCATAAAAAATCTAAGTTAAGATACTTTATGCGCAAATTAACTTACCTAAAGATTTAGAATGATAGAATATCTAAATTATACTCATATCTATAAAAAAATATACATTTTTAATGAAATATTGTATTATGCAAAAATAAATACTCAATTTTCACTAAAATGTATCTTTAAATTTAATTGCAAGAGTAATTAGTGCTCGTCTAGAAAACTTGAAATATAGCTTTTTCATTCTATTTAATCTTATCCTACATAACTTTAGTGTTAAATAAGTATATTCTATTGTATGGTTGCAAAGAGAACAAGAAATTTATCTCTATTTTCTCTACATATAAGGCTTTGCAGATAAAACCTCATGAATAAACTAGAATATTGATGTAAAATTAGAATGACCACAAAGAAATGAAATATATGATAATTTAGAAGATTAAATGAACTTGAGTGGGCAAGGAGACTTCTAAATTAAAAACAAAGAAAAATAAACTTCCTTATCATTCTTACACATATTGGAAGCCAACACCAAATTGTGTTTCTTGTATCTAAGAAAAAATGAACAGACAAATGGCCATATAAATCATTTTTGAAAGAAAGCACCTTCACTTTATTGTCATCTACTTTGAAATGACATATTTTTAGCATTTATATTCCTTGAGTGACCTTTTTGTTTATAACCAATTTGAGAAATTCTAATAAGGACTTTGTGTTGTGCTTGTAGAATCATACCCTATTAATTCCATCTTTTGAAATTTTATGATTCCATCTTCTTAATTGTTACATATGTTGTATGCTTACTTTAATATATAGTATTGTATGGTATAGGAACATGTCCCTAACACACACCTCATACCATTCTATCCTTTATTAAATACCAAATAGTTTATTTTATTGGATTATCATTCTTTTGGTTATGTATAGTATTAGGTCAACATCTTCTCTACTTTTAGGTGCCCTTCTTGAGATCTCAATGACAAGATGCAATCACACAATTTATTATATGCACTTTTTACCTTATGTATGGTACCAAAATGAACTTATTGACATATGTGGGGTTGGATTTACTCTTGTATTTTGTAATTTAACCCTATGATTGCTTCTTAAACATATGGTGTTGGAAAATTGAGGAGATTTTCATTGATATGATTGTCGACAACATGAGCATGAGCTTTGCAGTGTTGTCATTGATGTCAAAATTGTCATTTGATATCTACATTGAGTTACAATTGGTTGGTTAAGCATGAGTGAGCATGGATATGGTAACCCAACATGAATATATTGATTTTTTGCTCCAGTGAAGAAAAAATGAATTGATGATTTGGCTAAGTGTTAGAACATAGTTTTTAGTGATAGAGCATCAATGCTTTGATTTGTATTGGTTTGCCTTGAGGATTTTTTTGTGGTTCTAAGGAAATTTTGGTGTGTGTTTGAGGACCTTAAATCCAAACTTTCATGTATTTATGTCCTCTAGTGCAAAATTTATGGTTGACAGTATATCAAGTTTGTTTTAATGACAGTATAATCAATGCAAAGTACCTATTTGGAATGGTCTGCACTCCACTGTGAAATAATATTTGTTATGTGGATTTGAGGGAATGTTACCAAGTGTTAGATGAGTGTGTATTCTAAATGGTGTGTGTTTTGGAGGTTTTCATGTTAGTTCATATATTTCAGTGTTGTCTCACCAGTGGTGCCAACCTAATATGTTTGAGGTCGTGTAGAGTTAAAAGAAGTATTGATCAATTATGTGGGAGCTATTATAGGTCCATGCAAACCTATTTGATGTGTTACAAGTTTTGAATTAAGGTGTGAAGTGTGTATGTTTAATTTTGAGTCGAAAAGTTATTATTTTGCATGATACATCTAATTAGGCCTACCTAGTTGATGTTGTAGGTATTTGTGAATGTAATAGGTATAAATTTAATATCAGTCTTGGTGTTGTATGGATATTATGAGATGTGAGAAGCACTGTAGAAAATTTATGATACGAATTCCTACATAGAGCATGTGAATGTGATTTGAATGCAGAGCATAGCAGAGTGTTAGAGTAGAGTAATATGAAGTGTGGTGATTCAGTATTTTGATCTCTATTGGAACTATAAATTTCCTACATATTGTAGATGTATTTTTAGTAGTTCAAATCTTGGTAGTGAACCACCCCTCTATTCTATTTTCTCTTATTCTCTAGATAGTGAATCCACCTAATAGTGAGTCATTATGTAATTTTTTATGATTCATTATAATATATTGTGAGCTAATCCTCACCATGGTTTTTCCCTTTTTGGGTTTTCCACGTAAAATATGGTGTTTATGTGTTATGTTCTTTGATGATTGCTTTCATGGTTTATTTTCTTACCACAAATTGAATATGATGCTTGAAATGAATGTTTAAATGGTTAAGTGGTTTTAGAGAATACTTATTCACCCACCTCTCAATATTCTAGGTTCTCAACAATTGGTATCAAAGCTTGGTTCCTTCATTTGGCTTGATCATTGAGGTAGATGTTAGAGTTGAACATGTGGCTAGAAGGAAGTATCCTATTCCTCTTGAAAAATTATGTTAGAAGATTGCGTTGTTGATATAGAAGGAGAACTCAAATCTACCTTGGATGATTCAAATAAAGTGGAATCTGAGAACAAAGATCTGAAAAAGGATCTTAGTGATGCACATGAATGTATTAAGATATTGAGAGAAAAAATCTTGTGAAATCTATATATATGATCAAATAGCTCAAGCAATCAAATGAGATCATTCCTAGCCTAAAATTGTACATTGAAGAAAGTAAAATAGTTGAAGTATACTTAGGTCCTAAGGAATCTTTATAGAAGGTTATTATTTGTTATTAGATCTTATCTTTTGATATTTAATGATTGTGGACCCTAAGTTAGTTAATATTATTTGTCTCATGACATAGGATTAAGACACTTGTCATGATCTTGTCTAATCCTATGTCTCACCTTGGCTATATAACCAAGTGGTTTCATGTGTAAATCAAAAAATCATATCATCATAATCTATCATTTTCATCCTTTGATATAATAACATTATTTTCTCATAGATGGTCTCTCTTATTCTTTCATGAAATTCCTAGATCATGGGAAGCTATAATCTTTAACAAAATTTTGCATGGTCTAGAGCATTATATACTAACTCTTACAAAGAGTTAGCCTACTATGAATGAAAATGAAAAGGTAGAAAATATTCAAAAGATACTCACTCACCCATGTGCACATATATTTTTATGATCCCATTACTTACCTAGTCTATTCTTTTATGATGATCCCTTGCATCTTAATTGTTAGACATGAGGTTAGAATTAGGTTATAATGTCATCTAAATGGATAAGAAAAATGCATTTCCAACAAATAAAATCAAATAAAAGTCAACTCAAAATAAATAAAATTCATTTATACGAATACATAAAAGAAAAATCAAGAAAAAATAAAATAAAATCAATGTATTCATCTTGATTCTAGCACATTACATTCCCTTTATCTCACACAATTACTTTATGTGGGATCATTTCTCTTGATGATTCTTCCCCTTCCTTGTGATTTCTTGTATTATATCTTTAGGTTTAACTTGTGAGTTGATGATGCCTTTTTTCCCTTTTCTTATATCTAATATGGACTTAGAAAGGTTTTTCCTATTTATTTATTATCCCTCCATCCCCTCATCTCAATATTCCCTAATCACTTTATTTCATTAATTTTTGAAATCTAAGACTATGCAAATTAACTTGTCCTTTAAATTATGTATGAAAAATCCTCATGCATTTATTTAAATCTTGTATTTCTTATTTTTATTATGCTTTTTTCCCTTGCATTCCTATTACACCTATTGATCACACCCCTTATATACATATAGCATGTGATGGATTATAGTTAGAAAAAATCTTTTACAATATTGGGGCATAAGCTTAGGGTGAAATCTTATGATCTACATGATTTTTAATTTTTGTTACTTAAGAAGGTATCATTAATATTATATTTATTATAAAATAATTTAACTAACATTAATTTTATCATGAAATATGAATAAATCGACATGTAAATGACTCAAATTTAAGGATTCATGTCATTAAATATGACATATTATATAAAACGATTTAAAATTGACATAAAATCATGCATTAATTTTTTTTTAATATATTTATTATTTAAATAATTTTCAACACTATCAAAAAACAAATATGATGAATTTTTCAAATATAAAACTTACAAACTATATGTATATTTTTTTAAAACTATTAAATTAATAGAAATGTTTGTTTCTTGAATTATAGAGTCTCATATGTATTCATTAAATCCTAAAGATTAGTATTTCTTTAAACATAAGGAATTATTAAAAAAAAGGTTAACCCTAAAACATAGAAAATTCTAAAAAACATTAGTTATCTTTAAAATATTAAGAATTGTTAAAGAACATTTAATTCTCCTAAAATATAAAAAAAATTAAGAAATATTAATCCTTCCTAAAATATAGGGAATTGTTAAGAAAGATGGGTCTTCCTAAAACATAAGAAATTGTTAAGAAATATTAATCATCCCTAAAATTTAAGAATTGTTAAGAAATATTAGTGTTCCCTAAAATATAAGTTATTCATAAAGATTAGTCTTCCTTAAAATATAGAGAAAGGTTAGTTTTTCCTAAAATATAAGGAATTGTTAAGAAATATTGGCCTAAAGTACAAAGAACTATTAAGAAATATTATTGTTCATTAGACCATAAGAAATTATTAAAAAATAAAATTTTCTAAAACATAAAAAAAAAAATTTATAAAAATTAATCTTCCTTAAAATATAAAAATATATAAAAAAAATATTAAGAAACATAAAAAATTTATTAAAAATGATTAATCTTTTTCCAAATATAAAAACTATTATAAATAAAAAAATAAAATGTTACAAATCTAAAGCAAAAATTTATGATTTTAACTATTTCCTAGATCTTCTACACCCTCAAGATATTGGTTGACATTCAAAATTGTATGGGTCTTGTATATGTTTATATGACCAATATTCTATCTAAAATTAGTTTACAAAGGATTATGTCACCTCTAAATTATATGGTTTTAAATTATAAAATTTTCAATTAATAATCATATATTTTTCTTTTCTTTTTTTAATTCTGACTTGTCAAAAGATTAGAATTACTCACATGGCTTTGAAAAAAGTAGGCTTTTTAAAAACATTTTTGAAAGAATGATTGTTAAAAATTTAAATCAATCATTCAAAAAATTGAGAGAAGAGTTGTTAGAAATCTAAATCAATCATTCAGCAAAAATTGAAAGAAGGGTTGTTAAAAATCTAAATCAATCATTCAAAAAAAAAATTCAAAGAAAAGTTGTTAGAAATCTAAATCAACCATTCAAAAAAAATTAAAAGAAGAGTTGTTAAAAATTAAATCAATCATAGTCAATTTTTTTCTTCTTCATTAACATCTTTTTACATTAAAAACGAATATACTATTTTTATCTTAATATATAATTGTAATACAATATTTTTAAGAAAATATAAAATTAAATTAAAATTATAATTGATATACAAATTTCACCAGTACAATTATATAAAAATTAATACGAAAAGAAGAAAATATAAAGACAAGAGAATAACAAAGTTCAAAACACACCTAAATTACTAGTAAAAATTGACCCCAAACTTAAGCGATAGAATTGATTATTAAAACCACAGTATTTTTTTCACTAATGTAACCAAAGAAAATTCAGGTAGAGTCGTGATTAACTAGGCTACCATTGTTGCTTAAAATGTTTAAAAAGGTTTGACAGTTGTAAATAACATATTTGCAAAATTATCAATTATCTAAATTTTCCACACAACTTTGAAAATTATGTCTTTCCACATTTTCTGCATACGAACAAGACTCCGAAAATCACGATTTTAACAGTTTCCACACTCTCAAGATTTCTGTTATCATTGAAATTTGTATGAGCGGAAGTGACGAGTGAATGATTTGTTTATCTTACCCACTTCATTGAATATAACCTTTAATGTGGTTTCCCCGAAGAAACAATTTACATAGAGACAAAAGTGATTAAGCAGCCTGTAATTGATGTGCATCAAAATTTTCCACACATTCCAAAGACTTTGAAAATTATAACTGGATGTCTTCCACACACTCAAGACTTTGAAAATTGTATGAAAGCAACTTACAATCTCTTATAAATACTCCTCTTTTCTCCATTAACATTCATACCCTTTCTCCCTCTCTCTCAACATGGGTAAGCCAATGTTTTGGGTGCTCCTCTTCCTGCTCATCTCTCCCTGCTGCTGCTCCTCCTGGGAATGTCCTCCTCACGAATTGACTGCCCTCAACCACTTCAAACAAGAGCTTCTCGATCCATATAACGTCTTAGCATCGTGGAGGGGTTTATACTGCTGCTCTTGGAGGGGAATCATCTGCCACAGGGGCACTGGCCGCCACGTGGTTCGTGTGGATCTTAGATACTACTCGCTGGTAGTTAGGAATTCAAGCAGCCAAATTATAGTCCCTGCTTTATCCCAACTGCAGCATTTGGAGTACCTTGACCTCAGTGGTATTTACTTTTACCCTCTTCCCATTCCTTCACAGCTTTCAAGCCTCAGCAGATTGATGCATTTGAGTTTGCAATTTTGCGGGTTTACTGGCTCAATTCCAAGTGAGATTGGCAGCATGTCTAGCTTGAAATTTCTGGACATCTCCGAGAATTATGATCTCAGCGGCCCAATTCCAAGTGAGATTGGCAACATGTCTAGCTTGACATTTCTAGACATCTCCTACAATTCTAATCTGGAGATGGGGCAGTCGGGCTCATGGATACGGAATTTGCAAAGGTTGGAGCACCTTGGAATGGTCTATGTGAATCTGACAATTGGTGTGGTAGAGAATGTTGTGTCTCTCCCCAATCTTATGTCACTTGAAATGTCTTGGCTGTCAGGAACAGTTCTCCCTGCTCTTGTAAACCTCACCTCCCTCTCCCATCTCGACCTTTCTGAGAGCAACTTCACTCAGCAGCCATTTCCCATTTGGATTTCAAATCTTACATCTTTGGTTTTCCTCCACCTGACAGGCTGTGATCTCCATGGTTCCATCCCTTCTACTATTTTAAGCCTTCCACACTTGAGGGACCTTGGCTTGTCCTATAACCCTAATCTCAAAGTCAATCTCTCCTCCATTGTGCAACATGCTTCCCAGCTCAACATCCTTTCTATTGCAGGTTCAAATGTGCAAGGAGTGATTCCAAGTTCTATTACAAATATGTCCTCCTTGACCACCTTAGATCTTTCCAGTAACAATATTGAAGGCAGTCTTCCAAATTTTATTGGAAATCTCTCACGACTTGAACTGTTGTATCTTTATGGCAACTCACTAAGAGGCAGCATTCCATGGAGCTCTTTAGCGGGACTACCAAAGCTTTCACTTCTTGAACTCATGTCAAACCAATTCAATGGAAGCTTGCCATCCGCTTTTGGTAATCTCTCGTCTTTGGTTATACTTGACCTATCAAATAATTCTTTGAGTGGAACATTTTTACTCTCTCAACTAGAAAATTTCACAAAGATTCGTTTCTTGGGTCTTTCTAACAATTTGTTGAGAGTAAAATGTAAAGGCTCTTGGATCCCCAAATTTCAGTTTGAAGCTTTGTTTTTGAGTTCTTGTAATATGGATGGTGATTTTCCAGCTTTCATATCCACTCAATACACAATAATGGAATTAGACTTTTCCAACAATTCTCTTAGTGGAAATATTCCAGATTGGTTGTGGGACCTTACGCCCTTCTACACACTCAATCTCTCATGTAACCAATTTGGAGGAAGGTCTTTGTCGTCCAAGTTCAGTAAGTTTGATGCTCAAAATGTTGATTTACATAGAAATAACTTACAAGGGAATGTTTTTTTACCTCATCCTAATGTGAGATTCTTGGACATGTCTGAGAATCAATTGGATGGCATCATTTCAGCAAACATTGACAAATATGGCCAGAGTCAACTCAATCATTTTTCACTTGCAAATAATAATATCAGTGGTGCCTTTCCACATTCTATTTGTAAGGGGCATAACTTGAAGGTTCTAGATGTGTCAAATAACAAGCTCACAGGTGATATTTTTTTAAGTTTTGGGAATTGCTCATCAACACTAAAGGTGTTAAATCTAGAAAATAATACTTTGGAAGGTGAGATTAGGAGCATGGTTTGTCTTCAAACATTGAAATTGGGCAATAATAGACTACAAGGGCCAATTCCATCATCTCTTAAAAATTGTACTTCTTTGGAGGTTCTAGATTTGGGATATAATAACATGCAAGGAACCATCCCAGAGTGGATAGGGAAGTTAATTGGTCTTCGAATTTTGATATTGAGATCCAATAAGTTCAAAGGTGGAATACCATCAGAGTTAGCAAAGTTAGAAAATCTTCAAGTCTTGATTTTGTCAAATAACAGTTTGTTTGGAGCTATCCCAAGTAGCTTAAGAAACTTGACAGCAATGGCTAATCAAACACAAAGTGCAGAAGTCCTTCAATACTCAAATTCAAGCTTAGTGCGTTATGTGGATAAAATAGAAATAAACAACAAAGGGCGATTTATAGAATATGTGAGATCCTTGGCATTGGTTCGATGTCTTGATCTCTCAAATAACAAATTCTCAGGTGATATTCCTCAAGACATTGGATTCCTCATTGGTCTAATGATTCTCAATTTGTCAAGTGATCACCTCAGTGGAAAAATTCCTACTTCTTTTGGAAATCTTGTGCAGTTGGAGTCTCTTGATCTTTCAAGGAACAATCTTATTGGAAATATTCCTGCAGAACTACAATCTTTGACATTTTTGAGTTATTTGAACATATCTTACAATAAATTTTCAGGTAGAATACCACAAGGAGCTCAATGGTTAACATTTGATGAAAGATCATTTTCGAACAATAAAAATCTTTGTGGACTTCAAATCAACATAAATTGTTCCTCTTCTCCTTCTTCAAACAACATTTATGATGAATATCCAAGTGAAGAAGAGTGGGAGGAATATGTGTGGTGGGCAATGGGAATTGGATTGAGCATTGGATTTGGGTTTTCAATTGTTATTGGAGTATTATGTTTCAACAAAAAATGTAGAACAAGATGTTTCAAGGTCATGGATGACATTATTGTCATTCTTGATCAAATTGTTAAAAAAAATATCTTTTAATAAAGTATTTTTATACTCCTTCCCCTTCCCCTTCCCCTTCCCCTTTCCTTGAAAGATTTACTCCAATCCCATTCTCTATGAAGGTTGTGTAGTGAATGTATATGTATTTTCTTCTTGTTTTTTTATTTTGGTATAATCAATAAAAATCATTAATTTAAATATCATATTATAGTACCTCTATTTATAGAATGAAATAAAATAGATATTAAAAACTAAATTCAATTGTCTATATTAAATTTGTTTCTTGTTTTGATTTAGATTTAGAAGTAAACATTATTCCACATAAAAATATATCACATGACCATTTATCTTTTCTAAAGATGTTAAATTGTTCGCACACATAAGATATTGTTATTGTTCACACACATAGATTTTTACTTTAATTGTAAAGAATAGTTGCATTAACAAATGATGATATAAAAGAAGCAAAATAAGAACAAGTTCAATTACATTTTATATTAGTTATTAAATTTCGCACTCGCTAGTGAAGTCAAATATAACAAAATACGCATAGAAATTAGTTGCTTTCTTGGATGGAAATGTGATTGAAATTTATCAATCTTGAACATTTTTTGTTATTTTCTAGTTTGATGGTTGTATAAAGGTTAACTTATAGTACTTTATATTTGATCTTGATATATGAGACTCTATTTTGGTAATGTTTAATTTTTAAATATTGTAACATAATAGATCATGTGTTAGATGACAATTAACATTGAAAGAACTTTGGTGAAAGGGATCCATGAGCATACTTATTTTTAGCATATATTTTATATAAATATCTAAGCAATTATATTTACCTGCCTCCATTTAACACATGCTTAAATATTTAATGAATTCTAGGTAATTGTAACAACAAATAAAATTACAAACTTATCAAAACTTGTATATATCTAAAGGTCTACTTCAAATGGAGTTACAGTCCCATTTAAGATTATTAGTTTGAATAAAAAATACTATTGTATGTTCTTAAAGGTGGATCCATGATACGATTTGGCATATGTCCTCTAGTCAAACATCTATGTGGCATTTAGAAGATATAATGGCTTAATATTTTATAATTCATAGATAGAATGACCTTTTAATATTTTATAATCTAACAATACATGATACACACTCACAAAATAGAATCCACTCATTCTCCACTATTAATTATATGTTTGTGAGGCCTTATTAACATAAAATATGGCTATTTTCATCTTATGCTTGAAAAAAAAAAGTTAAAACTTTGCATTAGAGGTGAATTATAATTCAAGTTGTGAGAAATAAAAGAAATTTTTATAATTAACAAAAGGGGAAAATTCAATGGATAACTATAAATTGCAAAGCTAAGGAATTGAAATTTTAGTCAATTCAAAAGACATGTGAACATAGTTATTATTATAAATACATTGAGCAATTTAAGACAAATAAAAATTTAGAAATATGGATATAAAATTGATGACAAATTAAAATAAAACAAAGATTATAGGTATGCAACAAAGGATTTCATAGAAGGTTCGGAAAGAGTATGACTTTAAAATCAAATGGTTAAAAAAAAATTCAAGGTTTTACTCAAATCCATGTTACCTTAAAGGTGACAGAATTTATTATGCCTTGATGAGTTACAATCAATGGTAACAATATATAATGCATAGAAGGTATATATGTATGCCTTTTAAAGTTTTAAAAGTTTTTGGCAAACATATATGACAAAGCTTGGATTTAGAAGCAATCTTAAGAAATGTACTTACATTTAACAATCACGATAGAATTTAGGGGATGTTTTAATGTATTATGAAAAGTAGAAGGAATTAAATTGATTATATTTAAAAATAAAATAAAATAACTATTTTCTAAATTCATCATTTATATTTGATGAATTAGTATCACTTTTCATTTATGATTGTAAGATATAACTATAAAATTATTGTTATCTTAAATACCTAACATGTTTATATTAAAATTTAGGTTGGAAAATACCTACACTATTTTACATAAAGCTTGAGAATCTATGTGAGTTTTCCACTTGTTCCTTTACTAAGCTTCAAGTTTGTAGTCATAGTGGTCTAATTCAAAATATTTAAGTCATGTGCTTTTTTGTGTGACTTTGTTCTTTTGATTTTTAAATTAATATCAATCATAGATATGGTTTTAAGTGTTTTTTTTGTAGCCTAGTAGTGACTAGTTATGAATCCTATGACCTATGGGATATTAGCTTAGCCAATCAACTTGTTATTCCTTACAGGGCCACAACCATGTAAATAATGAATTTTTCAATGGAGTTTCATCCCTAATGGTGGCAGTGATGTTTCCTTTCCCTATTGTCACATATGAAATAACTATGAAATTTAATGTAGTGCAAAGAAGGTTGATTAAATATGGCTACACAATAGATCTTACTATAGGTGGCTGGTAATTTATAGTAAGTTTACTTTTGCCTCTCTTCATGTCAACGTATAGGACAAAAATGGTATACATCATCATATTATATAGTTCCTTTAAATTTGTTTTGATGTGGATCTTGGGCCACTGATTTACACAATGTGTCATGATTTTACAATCTATAAGATTTTTATGTGTTATAGAGAAATGCTAGCTTTAAGATTTTTAATGTAGTGCAAAGAAGGTTGATTAAATATGGCTACACAATAGATCTTACTGTAGGTGGATGGTAATTTATAGGAAGTTTACTTTTTCCTCTCTTCATGTCAACGTATAGGACAAAAATGGTATACATCATCATATTATATAGTTCCTTTAAATTTGTTTTGATGTGGATCTTGGGCCACTAATTTACACAATGTGGCATGATTTTACAATCTATAAGATTTTTATGTGTTATAGAGAAATGCTAGCTCTAAGACTTGAAAGTAAGCAAGGTACACTAAAATTCTACAGAGTGTTGTGCAAATTTCAATCTTTTAACAATTAGAAAAAGACTAAACGCATATAAACATGAAATAAATAATATAACATAACACATGTGTATGTAAGGAAAACCTTTTTAGTAGAAAAATCCACACTCCAAAGAAACCCAATGTAGTATTCAATAAACAACATAGTTACAATACACTTGTAAAGAAAGCCTTCATAGGAGTATCACCAACTAGAGATCTAGAGGAATTATGATAGCTTAATAATATCTGCAAAAATCTACACACAATCTCCATCTCAAGCACCTAATATATAGGAAATAAAATACATGAAACCATCAAATGGTAATTATAAAAATATGAGTTTAAAACACTCAAAAATGCCACACATCCAAAATTTCAAGATGAGTCCACAAGATACAAATAGCATATTATTTCCACCAATCATAACCTCATTATAATCCATTACCAAATTGGGCATTCCATTTTTCATTATCTCCAAATATTCCTTATAATGTTACATAACATGCATCATAAGCCAGTCAACAACTCTTTGTGTCCAACATATTTTTGCATTTCCTATACAAACTTTTGGATGTTGTAACTTTTAATCTAGGAGGCTTGGGCATTTTCTTCTTCAAATTGTAAATATTGAAGAAACCAATACAATAAGAACCCCCCTTGATAGTGCTAAATAACCCAAAATATTTAGTTTGGACAAAAATCAACTCTACAACCCAGAAATTAAGTTTTTTAAATTTTTAAGCCCAAAAACTACACTTTTAGTAATTTTATGAATGGAAGAAAAGTTGAGGCACCTTTCCTAACATTCTCCCACTCGTCAAAATCATTGCAAGAGAAAATGGACTCTCAACACCATAATCTAATTATTAGAGGCTAAAAGGCCCATAGACTAGTATCGCCACCTAAATTTTCCTATGCTGATTAGCTTTGTTAATGTATCTAAAACATCCTACAAAGTGTCAAATTTTTCTACCATCACCCTCCCATCCTCTACCATATCAAAAAAATTATATTGAACATTAATATGCTTTATCCTTGCATGAGGTTTGTTTCCAAACATATTGCACTCTGACTATCACAATGAATCATAATGGCTCCCGCCTCTAGCCCGATATCTATACATAATTTCTTAATCTAGATGGATGCTTTACAAGAATGATTTGTTTACATTTACTATGATTTTATAGTGGATAAAGTGATTATTGCATTTTCTTACTCATCCAATTGATTCCATGACTAAACATAGCAAAAACATATCCAATCGTGGATCTTTTTCTATTGACATCT
Source organism: Sequoia sempervirens (assembly GCA_007258455.2). Lineage (NCBI taxonomy): Eukaryota > Viridiplantae > Streptophyta > Pinopsida > Cupressales > Cupressaceae > Sequoia > Sequoia sempervirens. The sequence goes on from VDFB02265287.1 coordinate 33,549, forward strand.
CTAGCCCAATTTGAACCCACAAATCCATGATATAAATTGATTTGTTATCTCATGTAGGATAACCTTGATAGAATAAGGAATATTTATAAGTAACCTACAAATACCTGAAGACCCTCTTCATTCCATCTTAATGTAGTGATCCAAGATTAACCATAAGTCAACTAAGGACTCCCACTACTTGGACAATGTTTGATCTTGTAAAAACCTCATAATATGTCAAACTCTCAATGACACTATCATACGGTAATCCACTCATCCTCCATCACACTAGGATAAATTGGACATTTCTCAATAAGTAACTTTATCCTCATTGGAATTGGAACACACAATGGTCTATATTCTAACATGTTAAACCTCACCGAAATTGAGTTCATATACTTTATGTATAAAAGTTCTATTTTTACTCTCTTTTAATCTCCATCCCCAAGATGTACCTAGTTGCTCCTAATTTTTTCATTTAAAATTATCTTAAAATCTAAGACTTTAAATAGCAAATCAAATCTTTCCCATTACTAAAAAAACATATTATCAACATATAGTGCAATAATGAAAATATGATCACCATCCATCTTATAGTGCATGCAATGAGCCTATTTGGATCTCAAAAATTATAAACTCAACACAAAAGAATCAAATTTTTGGTACCACATCCTAGGAGATTGTTTAAGACCATACAAATATTTCTTCAACTTACAAACTAGATGGTATTTACCCTTCTCAATGTATTCTTTCAACTATGTCATTATATATCTCTTCCTCCAAAGCACCATGAAGGAATTATATCTTCAAATATATTTATTCAATCTTATACTCTATAGGAAGAGAAAAACCACTAGGGATTCTTTCCTTCAACTTGGGGTTAATGCTCTCAATGGCCATAACCAAGTAGTCCCATTAATTTGGAAAAGAACGTAACAAATCAATTCATTGAACCTCTTCCCCCATATTCACTCCAATGGAGTGCTACTAGGTAACTATCATATTGAAGGCATTTAGATTTTTTCAACCATAGACCCAGAATACTCCATCTTAAGGGTATACAACTTATTTCTCAAGAAAATTTTATTCACTAGGGATTCATCCTAATAAATTTCTCCAACCTTCTAAATTTTTATTGTAGTAGTCTCGTCATGCATATTCAATGACACTAAATTGGCCAAACTAAATCTAATGAGATGTTTTCTCTTTTGTATTCATCTTTCCCTAGTCATCTTGTGATGTAGTTATAAGTTTGGATCTAGATACTATAGCCATAGATCTTGATCTATAAGCACATCCTCTATCTTGAGCTTCCACAACTCAAATTTTGTGCTTGAAAACTTCTCCATCTCTCCTTGATGTTCTTATCATCTCTTCCTATGATAGGATAAAAACCCTCTCTACAAAAGCTTCCACTCAAACAAAGATTAGTACAAAAAAACTTGTACCCAACACCTAGAATTTGAAGAGATTAGACTCTAATACCAAATGAAAGAAAGAAAGGTAAGAAAAATTATTCCCTACACTAAAATTTTAAGGAGTGTTATGAAAATTTCAACATTTTAATAATTACAAAAAGAAGAAACATATAGAAACATAAAATTAACAATATAACATAACACATGTATGTGGGGAAAACCATTTTGGAAGAGAAACCCCACTCCACAGTAGCCCAATGTGTTACTTAGTAAACAACTCAGATACAATACACTTGTAAAGTAATTATTCATATGAGTATCACCAACTAGAGATCTAGGGGAATTTCAATAACTTAACTATATCTACAAAAATCTACACACAACATCCATGTCAACCACCTAATATATAGGAGATATAATACATGAAAATATCAAATAGTAATTAAAGAATCATGATCTGCAAACTCCCATTAATAGAAGCTATATTTGCAATCTCAGGATGAGTCCACATGCTTAAAATTGCATATTCCTTCCACCTATCATAACCTCATTATAATCCACTCACTAAATTGGGTGTTCCATTTTGGTTCCATTATCTCGATTGAAATACACTTTAGTATGGTCAAAATAATATGATATTAGATGTTACATTTTATTTAAAAGATGTAAGAAATAAAATACATCTAACTCATCTCAATTTTGTTTCAAGTTTCATAAAAGATATTGCAAGCCCATGTTAGCAACCATATAGAATAATTGATAAGATCAACACATATAATAATGGCAATAAGGAAATGTAGAACACACAACACTAGATGTTTGTGGACCAAGATACCTTAATATCCAATATACACAAAAATAGAATAAACCCTTGAGGTAAGATAACATCGTACAATACTCCTCATAGAAGAAGTTACTCCATATCATATCTCCCAGAGATCCCAAACACAATATCATGCTCAACACATATCCTTACAATAATAAACATCTTCTTTATAGCATAACAAAAAGGCAAATCCAATAAATGTCTACTCATTGGCTAATATAATTAATCACACAAGTTGTACATAATCCAATATAACTAATTTAAAGAATGTGTGCCACATTTCAACATCTTCACCACCTAAATATATTATAATATATCATATCTCTATATACATAACAATAACTAAAATGATTAAATTGTTAAAAAACTATTTTTTTCAAAATTTTAATATATAGTGCAATTCTTTTACATACATTTTCAAGGGCATAGTGAGCTTCCTAGTCACTAATGATTCTTTTATCCACATTGTGTAATACTTTACAATAAACTTTTTAATAGAACACAAATCATTCTATTGAGGCAAATCAAACACAAGAATTTTCACAACTGTTTTCATTTAATTTCTAATAAAACCTATTATTCTTTTATCTATGCTATGATTTTAATTTAAATAAAAATTGAAGTACATACATAAAAATTTCTAAGATTGGATCTCCTCAAAGCTTGTCTTCTTATATCAGAAGATAAAGACTTTTGAACTCTATTATGATAACCTTATTTTTTACAAAACTAGAGGTAATCTACTAGTGCCCCTTTTTATAACAGTGCCAACGGTCAAAACATCAAATTTTCATATAGAATTACACATACCAACGTACCAAGGTTTAGTGCATTCAAGGTTTAGGTCTCCTTAGAGCAATTGACCTATAAATTTTACATTAGGATGCATAGCACTATGTCATTGGAGTTTTCCAAACATGTGTCTCTGGGTAACTTCATGTCATTTTTCATTCATCCTTGTTCATTTATTTACTCAATTCCATCTTTATACAATTATACAACTGTTGTCATAAATTCCAAAACTTACATTGCTTCAAACATCTATAATTTAAAATTGAGTTTAGGTAAAGGACGTAAGGAACAATAATACACATTAGATTTATCAGTTAGAGTAATGTTCAAATTTATGTTGAAAAGATAATGGAATATTTATTATAATTAGAAATGACATAACATAACGTCTACTAGCCATCTTAATACAAGCAATATTTAAAAATAAATAAGACAAAAAATACAGTGAAACTCAAAGCATGCAAGGAGGGACAAAACCAGCCATGCATGTACAATATATGGAACACACGACAAATATCAAACGCAGGTTTCTATGAGCTTGAACTAGTGGCATATAACCTTTATAATTCCACCGTACTACTCTAGCATACTTTTCTTGATTGAATCTTGCAATGTAAGAGATCCTACTAGCTTTCCCCATGTGTGGTGACTAAAAGGAGAGACATGCCATCAAAACTTACTCAAGATTAAATGTACATAAATTCTACTATTTTTTGTGAAATAAATTTTAACTAAATAATGGAAGGCAAAAGAAAGATTTTCCAGACCTTATCAAAATAAGATTAACAGCTTTTAGGAACGAACATTACTGGACATAATTTGCCACCTCTTTAATATCCATGTTCCCTCTTGCCCTTGGTTTGTATTTAAATTTCTCCATCCTGAGTTGAATGAACGAAAATGACTTTGTAGGTTAAAATATATTAAAAAACCTGTGAGCATGTGGACAAAATGTACTCTGAACTCAATGAGATCTCCGGATAAACTGAGCTGTAATTTTTCCAGATCAACAAATCGATCATCAAGATAAGAGATGGGTAGGATTGCCAATTCAGTTCCTTAAATAGATGCTTTTGCAAGTTACAGGTCCTTCATAAGCCCTCAAGAGATAAATGGCAGTTAGCCATTACCTTGCAATTGGATCAGTGAATATATTTACAGTACTCCTTGTTAAAGAGTAATATATAATAATATATAATAATATATAATATATAATATATAATAATATATAATAATATATTTTAATATAACTGTATATTTTAAATGTTAAAGAGTGTGATCGATTATAGATGTAGCCATGTGATTATATTCCTAACAATAACATGCATTATTAACTTTTCTCACAATGTAGACAATAATTACACAGAGAGTTCAACTTCAAAATCCCCTCGACTCCCAAAATTAAGATTATATTTATAGAATTTACAGACTTGCTGCCAAGTTATTCAGCGCATACCAATAAATAATGAGCTCTAATTTCAGTCGTCAGTGTCCATGTTTGATAGAAGCACATCAGAGAAGACAAACATTGTGGTGAAGCCGCATAACTTAAGTAACAACAGACAAACATACGCTGCAACTGTATAAGGATAACTGCTGCATGATGGAGGAGTTAAACAACCACCATAGTATATATCTTTAAGGTGTTGAAATTTTGATAATTTATTAAAAGAACTGAAAATCAAAAAACATTTCATGGGATAGTTTCTCAAAGTCGCATCCAACAAACTCTAATTTCTGAGCCCAGAAATTATAAACCATAAACAACTATCTATTATAAATAATGCTATATGGAACTTGGCATCTACATAGGTATCAAGTTTCTTATCTCACCTTTCTAAAACTTGTAAAGGCTAGCTTTTCCATTGTTTGTAACCTAGCAACATTGCTTCAAACAAAACAAAAACTGTAAGCATCTCAATCAAACAAAAAGGTGTTCAAGCAATCTGACACCATGTGTACATATTGTTGCTGTGAACAACTCTCAAGTGCATGTAGTGTCAATCAGAATCTGATGCTGAGTCCTCTATGGTATCCCTTCTAATAACATCTGGTTCATGACCTGATGATGGCACTGATGGTCGAAGAATATCTTGTATAATCTGATAAGCTATTTTAAATATGAAAAAAAAAGTCAACAGAACTATTGATAGAACCAAAAATCAAAATAATTCAGTAATAAATTTCTAGTGCACTTGTATTCCTTACCTGCCCCAAAAGATTTTTTGAGTGCAACTTTCATGAACTGTATTTCATGTTGGTGCGCTGACAACAATTTATTCTGCAAAATAAAAGGAGAAAAATGTTCACACAATAACAAAATAGCATCAGAGTCTTATACATCACAAATATCTATTGAATAAATAACTTTACGATCAAAATGCATATATAAATAATAAATATAGATGTGAATGCATATATCTGTGAATGCCTGAAAGAATTTATATAAATCATAACTATAAATATAGATCTACACGTTTTGCAAATATCTCTGGATGAATAAAGTATGTATATAAAATATATAAATATAAGGGAAAAAATATCTAATTATAATAATATATTTATATTCTTATATCCTGTACATATATGCTTATATAGAAATACAAGAATATCATTATATTCTTATATACTTATACACAAACTTATAATTATATAAATGTATTTGTATAATTATATAAATATATAAAATCTTTATATAGATTTATTAATAGAAGAGAATAAATATATATATATGCGAAAATATATCTAGAAGAATGCAAATATGCATAAAAGAATATGTGTGCATATGCATATGACACAAAATACGAATGCTTAGGTATGTAGGTAGGTATGGATGCATAAATCTTTATGCAAATATGCAAGAAAGCATAAAACTGCCAATATCAATACACAAACGAATTTTAAAAAGTATAGAAATAAGAGAATAAATATATAAAAATAAGAATATATTTGTATTCTTGAATATAAATATTAAAAATTAAACTAAAAGAATGTGATTAAATCCTTATATTTATATAATACTTGTATAAATATATTAATATAATTCTATAAGTGCATCTATATAAACATATCGAGGCAAATATATAAAATAACAATCTTTATAAAAATACCTAAATATAAGAAAATAATTATATATATATACAACAAAATAATAAAAGTATTTATTTCTGTAATTCTAAAAATGTACTAGAATCAAAATATGTGCAATAAATCAGTAAAAAACTTGCAAATAAGTATGCAAACCAGTGTATGAGTATATATATGCAAGTCAATATGTATGTAAGGAACCAAATAACAATAAGTAGGAACTCCTATATATGCATGCATGCATTTTATGTATATATGAATGAATATATATGTATGTATGCATTTTCTGTATATATGTATGTATATATGTATGTATGTATGTATGTATGTATGTATGAAAAATTGCATGTAAGGAAGAAAATAACAATAAGAAAGAATGCCTATTTAAATATCCATGCAAGGAAGCAGATAACAATCAGTAAGAACACCTTTGTATGTACGCATGACAGAATGCACATACCCCTATGCAAGCATGTAAGAAAGCATAAATCTAACAAAATGAATAACTGGACTAAAGGGGGAAAAAAGGTTCAAGGAAACAGGGTAGTGAGGGGCAATGGAAGAAGGGGCAATGAAAATAGGAAGAGGAGGAAAGAAAAGCTCAAAAAAAGAGAAAAAAGAGACAACAGGAATAAAAAGGGCAGTGGATGAGAATTAGCAAGGGAAAGAACTAACAAAGGGTAGAAGCTGAAGAGGAAGAAGAAAATCAAGACAAATGAGGTAAAGGTAACCTAGGGGAGAGAAAAAATCTAAGTAGCCGAATCGGGTACGGGTACGTGGGTACGGGTACGGTACGCGGGTACGGCGATTTTTTTTTTTTTGGTGTGGGTACGTTTGGGTACATACGTACATAAAATGTATAAAAATCATAGATATAGACATATTAACAGCCTAAAAAAGTAAAAACAAGAAGTAAATTTAGAATACCACATATCATGCATATGCTAAACAAAACTTAGAACTACCATAAATATAACAAATCTGAAATACCATTATACTAAATTAATTTGATATCAAATTTTCAAAACTTGAATGTTACGATAGGTATATAATTATATCGAATTCATTGTTCGTTGGTTCAACATTTAAAACAAACTCAAAGTAATAGTTAATACAATTAATGATAGACATTATATGGGTCATTAGGAAGATTAAGAGCAACATCATCATTGACATTAGATGATCTAGGTAAATTAATAGAACCACATGCAGCCCCGCTAGCACTCTCATTGGAAGCATGCCGGATATCTGACTCCACAGTGTCAGAAAGTAAAGATTGTGTGGCAGCTGAAAAATCCAAATCAGTTCGCTCTGGATCTACATCCCACAACCTCGTGCCTCCTTCCTTATACTCATTCTTTTTATGAGTAAGAAGGCGCAAGTTGGAATGCACATAAACAAGCTCTTCCGCCTTACTTGCTGCCAATCGGTTGCGTTTCACTGAGTGGATAAAGGAGTATGTACTCCAATTTCGCTCAGCTGAAGAGGAACTAGCAACCTATTGAAACAAAGTGAGAGGAACTTATAATTATAAAGCTGTAAATCAAACTTTAAATTTGAAGTTAACCATTTTATTATTTTTAAAATAGTAAACAATATAATTTAGAGAGTGCAATAAAAACTAAGTAACTTACTTGTGATAAAACTTTGATCGCAAGAGCTTGGAGATGTGGTGTTGTAAAGCCATTGACATACCACCAAGAATGAGCATCCATCCTATACTTGTCAATTGAAGCACCAATACTTTGATTTTCACCAGCTACAAAATCAGCAAACTCAGCTCTAACTAAATACTCTGTTTCTTGATCGGGGAAGAGTCTACTAAGTGCTTTCCTACACCCCATACCAACTTCTAGATCTGAATATGGTTGCACTCTTGATGGCAAAGCAAGAATCTCATCACTATAAAACTTGGGAGTCAATGCAAATGCAAGAAGATGTAGTGGGGTGGTCATTTTGTTCCACCGCTCAACACAAATTGTTTGCACCTCTTTGAAGAAAGTTTCTTCAGGATCTTGCTCTTTTTCGTTGATGATGATTTTCATTTGCTCGATCATTGTATCAATGCCATCATATACCTCTCCCAAACATGGCTTATCCATGTCAGTAAAACGGATCATACTCATGATGGGCTCAGTGAATCTAAGAAGATATTCTGCTCGTTCCCACCAAGTGTCATCTAGGATCATCCGTTTTACATTTGTTGCCCTTTCAGTATTGGATTGCCTCCATAGTGACCAACTTTGACTAATAACCATGCTAGAAAGTGCCCCCCGCACCTTCACAAGTCTCCTCAAGACAATCGTGTTCGATGCAAATCTAGTTTCTGCAACCTATTCAAAAATTTAAAATTAAAATAAAAATATAAATAAGACATGCTTGAGTTTAAAAAATAAAATAGTAATTACTAAAGTGAAATGTAAAATTTAAAAGTTGAAGTGTTTCAATTACCTTCAACAACTCCAACACTGAAAATGATCTAAAAATGGCCTGTGACATTTGATGGTTTGTGATGAACATTTGGATCTCTTCAGCTTCAGCATACATTTGTTTGATCCAATTTATTTTCGCACCCAACTTTTGTAGCATGAGGTTAAGAGAGTGAACAACACAAGGTGTCCAAAATATGTGCTCAAATCATGTCTCAATCAACATGCCTGCAGCTCTACAGTTCTTTGCATTGTTTGTTACTACTTGGATAACATTTTTAGGACCCACATCTTGAATGCACTGTATAAGGATGTTAGCAATAAATTGTGCATCCTTCACTTGTCCTTCACAATCCACGGCTTTCAAAAACATTGCCCCTTTAGGGCACACTGCAATCACATTGATTAATGGCCGGTTTTTGACATCCTTCCATCCATCAGAAATAATTGACACCCCTGTTTTTTTCCATGAATTTCTAATGGGAATCAATGCATTGTTTATGCCTTTTACCTCCTTTGCTAGTAAGGTGGTACGCACCTTCTCATAACCTGGCCCTGTGTACCCTTGTGGACAGTCACTTGCCTTTCTCAACATATCCTGCCAATATGGTGATCTTACAACATTAAATGCCAAACCGTTTGCATATAGACATCTTGCAACGGCTTGATCTGCAAGGTCTCTAGCTTCAAGCTTAAATGCAGTTTCTAATGGCCCCTTGCTTCTCTTCACACCAACAGGATCATCTTCACTTCTACCCAAAAATGGGTGGCTCTCTACTACAACATCATCAAAGTCACTATGTGTTGGAGAAGGAGGAGGCCTCTTTGATCCCCTTCCACTTCCACTTCCTCCTCCTCTCAGCAAAGGATGGTTTGTGGCATGACCAACTCTTGCATCTGCTTCCTCTTGCTCTTTAATATATGTTGCTACTTTGTGAGGATGTAACCTTTTACCATTTTCTCCTGCACATACTGTGATTCCTTGTCGAGGAATGGCACATAAATGGAATTTCACACGACTGTATGAGCTAGTATACTGAACTTTACAATGATTGCATATCCAAACAAATGTTCCTCCCCCTTTAATTTGTCGTATAATTTGTACATATTTCCATAGAGGTGAATTTGGGTCGGTTTTAAAGGTGGGTCCATCAATAGAAGCAGAACTGGTTGCCATTATATTTCCTACAAAAAATTCAAAAAATAGTTATTGAATATTGAACAATAAATGTTAAAAACATATAATGCAAATATCAGCATTATGATTAAATAGTAAATACAATTATGCAAAATACTTCAATATTTAATATTTATTACTAAAAATAACAATTTAAATTAATAAACGTTTAATAAATAATATGTAATTACTAATTAATATAATTACAATTTAATAATTTATATTTATAATTTTAATTTTAAATTATAATTGATTATTATTTATTAAAATAAAAAATAGCAACATAAATAAATTTTAACATTAAATAAACAAAATAATAATTAGATTTATATTTATTATTTACATTTAGTAAATTTTAAAGTTTTAAATTTTAAAATTTAATTATATTAAAATACTAAAATAAATTTAATTTTTTATATATAATAAAATTATAAATGTAAAAACATTAAATTGTATAATATTAAATATTATTACAATAAAAATTTGTTAAAACTTAATAGGTAATAGTTAATATTTAATAAATAAACTAAAATTAAAAAATAATAATAGTTAATAGTTAATAAATAAACTAAAAATAAAAAATTATAACTATTATAAATTTCTAAACTATAAACTATAAACTATAAAAAAAATTTGAAGTCTGAGAAATACCTAAAAATGGCGGACAAAGAGTCGGCACAGCAAACTGGAAACGCGTGAGATCACGTGAGATCGCGTGAGTAAAAAGACGGCTTTTTGCGGAATCTCCTGCGCAGTCAATGGCGTTTGTTCTTGCGCGACCAGAGGAAAAATACAGGTTTCTCCTTGCGCGACCACAAATATCTGTGTATTTGCAATGGCGGACGAAAACACTAAGCAAAACGTGCGGCCAAAAACAATGCAAATAGGTTAGGGTTTTTTATTTAACCATTCGAAGTCGCAAAAAGTTTTCGAAAACTACGCCGGAATCGGATTGAAAATGCCACGTCACCAAAAAAAAAAGGCGTGATTCGAGGAAAAATCGGCGGGATTCGTGGAAACGTTTTTTTAACAAAAAATTCCAAACCCTGTTCGAATCCGCAGGGTTTCCAAAACGAATCCGTTTGTAAACGTATCTATACCCGGAATCGGCAGAATAAAGGGTCGATTCCGGTAACACAAGAAAAAATAGACCAGATAACCAAAGACAATTGACACCATGACCACACCACTCCTAAGGATCGAGATAACTAGTTTTTGAAGGGGGTGGAAAGGATTAAAAGAATGGGAAGGAAGCAAAGAAACGAAACTACGAAAAATTAAGATGGTCAAGGAACCCAAACATCTCAAGCCCATACTTGGGGAAACACCAATATAAGGGAGCCAACAAATGGGAAGGAAAGACAAAGGGGTAGGAGAAAATAAAATTGAAAAGGCAGTCACAAAGGAGGTCAAGGCTGGGCAAGAGGGGGTCACAAGATTACCATGAGAGACAGAGAGAGAGAGAAGGCTACAAGAGAGCAAAACTAGGAAGAGAGGAAATCAAGAAGGGCGAAGAGACCAATTTTTAAGGCAATTTACAAGGGGTTGCCAAATAGAACTCAGATTCCAACCACCATACCAATTGAGGTTGCAGGGTTGATTGTTGATTTCAATGGCCTTTTTGAGTTTCCTCTTAAACTAGTTATCTTCTTTGAACAAGATTTGAATGTTTTCTAAGGAGATGTGGTGTTTGGTCATTGAGGAGTGCTTTGCCAAGGCAAATTTCAAGATCCACTCATGTCTTATGTTAGCATGATGTTCTTTGATTCTAGTGCTAACAGAGCGACCTATCTCATCAATGCAAGGGACGCCATAGGAACACATCACTTTGTAGACACCCAAGTTGAGAAGGTCTTGAGGATCTTTGGGAGAGGAGATGAGATTTCTTAGGGTAAAGATAGGCTTGAAAGTACAATGGAGATCCTTTTTAAGAAGGATCTTGGCAATTCTGTTGGAGAGGCCCTCAACGTAGGGGAGGAAGGCGAACAAGAATGGAGGGGGAGCAGCCTCAATTTTTAGGTGCACTTGGATTTGGCTTGCTTGATCACCTTGATGATGCGCTTCCTTTAATATCCATTTAATTTAAAGACTCGGGTAAGGTGGGAAATCTCTTGGTCTATGTGTTCATCATAACATATCATAGATGCTCTAGAAGCTACAGTTTTGAGAACACCAACTTTTTGGCCAAGGTGATGATGAAAGCAGTGAAGGTAAAGGTCAATGTGTGTAGCTTTGCAGAAGACGCAATGGGCTAAAGAGCCATCTAGTTTTTTGATGAGATTGACATCAAGGGGAGTTGGTTATCAATTTATATCTCTTTGGTAAAACAAATGCAAGGGGCTATGTTGTTTAAGTGCATGTGAAATTCTTGAAGTTTCCCACACCATTGGGGCCAACAAACGTTGGTATCATCAACAAAGCATTTCCACCACTTTGGTCTGACCACGATAGGGGATAGAGATGAAGCCATAGCTACACCATCCACCTACTCAAACTAAATCTTGGAAGGCAAGAGAAAGTGGATCAAAGACACAATTCAACCAAGGTGGAAAGCTCATAAGTGGTCTTTTGTCTAATTAACCAAATTGAGTCAAGGATGGAAACTTTGATGAAGTGAGAGACAACATCAAAGTTGACTACGAGGTCACTTTCATCTAACTTCTTTTCTTTGATGAAATCAACGAAATGGGAAGAATTCTTGATGAAGGAGCTAGATTTACTAATGAGGGGAGAGATGAGCTTAGCCAGATGGGCAGCAAGCTTGTAGTTGGGAGTCGGAGAATCAATGGTATCCACTATGGGCCTAAGGGGAATACCTACCTTGTGGATTTTAAGGACACCATAAATACGAGGGGTCACCTCTTTGGAGGGGTATAACTACTTTTTGGTAGTGTCATCAAAAGATGAAAGGGAGATAGCTGATTTCTCTTCTTTGGCTTTAACTCATCTTGATGATGGATCATGGAGTATGAACCAAAATGTTACATAGTCAAAATCCGAAAATATTACTATATTGATATCAATCAAAATCCGAAAATATTACTATATTGATATCATGACTCTGGAAATTTCATGTTTTTAATCTCTATATCCTATTCCTAAGAAAAACAACTATTTCAATTAACTACTAAGATATAAATATCCTATTCCTAAGGAAAACAACTACTTCAATTATTGAAATAATTTGATACACACATAGTTTGCCAAGACTCGCACACTTTGTCCAAATTCCCTAAGCTAATCACAAAACAACCCAATTGGCTCAAATCTTATTCAAACTCCTACCGGTTCTTTTATTTTGCATTAACTCTTAAACTCCCCCAGACCCTGATCTTTTGGTTTGCTTATCATTGCATTCAAGAAATAAAGATCTCAAACAATACTCCAGTCAATTTTTTCCGACTCTTGTGTTTCTTTTTCTTTGTACCCTTCTACAGGTGTGCTTCCTAAAACTAGTGTTTCAGAATGGATGCATTCTAGACCCTATGTTTCAGTGTGGTACCTCAAAAAATGTCCTGCAGAATCCCCAAAAAATAAAGAAATGCATGCTCAAGGATGAATGTTACTCATACATAACGCATTGTGGAGGATGTCCAACTGTCCCTCCATCCATTGAAAGACATCTGGACATCCCTGCATTTGAACTTTAAAATGCAAAAAAAAAGGAACTTGAGGGAGAGGTAGATAAGAAAGAGAGAGATGTGAGATAGAGAGAAGAGAGATCTACATAGGGAGGGAGGGAGAGGTAGATAACGACGGATGAGGATTCATTCTTGTTTTTACAAATTGAGCACAGAAACCAGTAAGCAGTTGGTTGTAAATTTCAATCATTAAACCATAATCAGATTTAAGTAAGTGTGTTGATAGTTCATGCTCTTCATACCTAACCAAAAACTATGAACTTCCCAGTGTAATGACTCTAGTAACTCCCAAAAAATGTCTTGTGATAAGATCATAAGAAAAATCCTAACTGCTGTCATTGCATTTTTATATTGTTTAGTTTACTAGTTTCTAGATCATTACTTATTTCTGAAATAGTACTCTCCCCTATAACAATTATATGATAAAAAACAATCTTAATCTTTTAAGGCTTGTACAACTATGCTAACTGAATTTTGGGGTGGTCTCTCCACCTCTAATTGAAACACATCCCCAACTCCTCATCGCTGCATACCAGAAACTTTGTGAAACATTGCCTAAAATCATAAAAATGCCTTATTTGGACCAAATTTAACCAGAACGCATGAACCCTACTTCCATTCCATATAAGATAAAGGGTACACTTGTACATAAATATGAGGATGCTTGTGGAAAACAAAATCCAAATGTTTGAGGTAAAATCTAAGTTACCAATTCGGGTTCGTGCCCAGGTTCAGGTTTGGGTCAGAGGATTTGGTAGCAAACATGGCAAAAAAAAAGTAGTTGCAATTCATTTTGGGTTCATTTGTACAAAAAACATAGAAAAATCATAAATATATGCATATTTGTATCCTTAAAACAAAACAAAAAATTTAGATAGCCACATAATGAATACATAATAAACTAAGTTACCAGTTTGGATAGGTATGCACATAGATGGAAGACTCACCAAAAACTCGCGAGTTTTTTTTCAAAACAAGTTTTTGGTGAGCTTTTCAGAAAAACTTGGAGAGTTATTAAAAAAACTCAACCTCGTAGCAAAAAGAAACCTGCAACCAGAATAAAGGCAATTTCGATTCATTTTTTGCAGTTTCTGTGGTTTTGAAGGTCTTAATTTGGGCTTTGTCAGCGTTATTTTTTGCCACTCAAAAAATCATGAAAATGAGCTGCCCCTTGACCCCACGGAGGGCACTACCCCCAAACCCCCGTGAGGAGAGCTGCCCCTCGACCTTGCTAGGGACGGTGCCCCCAGACCCCCACGAGGGGCGCTGCCCCTCGACCCCGCTAGGGGCATTGCCCCCAAACCCCTCACAAGGGGCGCTGCCCCTCAATCCCATTGGCGGCATTGCCCTCAAACTCCCATTGAATTCATTTGATTTTCTTAGTACTCTCCAAGTCCAAGTTTCCAAGTTTTCCTACAAGTTTTCATCTATAATATCGTCTAGTTCTACCTCTCCCCTAGTTTTCACTAGACATGGGAAAGAGGAAGATGTAAATTTGTAAAATATATTAATGTAGTATTTACTTTCAATTTTACAAAAACAATTTGCTATTTTCATTTTGTTTAAGAATATCAACATCAGCGCATTCCACATGAGGATGCCATTTTGTACCCAATTTGCTTTCAAATAAATCAAATACAACTAGACTCAGCTTGTTTCTTTTATGTACTCATTTATTGACTCATTGGATGCATCTTACCATTGAATTTTGCAAAGAAAAATGCGTTTTTAGTGAAATTTAAGCAATTTTTTAAGTTGCCGAGTTTTTCGGGTTTGCCGAGTACTTGCAATTGGTGAGTTTTCCAACTATGGGTATGCATATATGGCAAAATTTGGGGTTGGGTTCATTTTGGAAATGTCCATACCAAAAAAACATATATAAAATCATAAAACATAAATATACACATTGTTCAACCAAAATATAATTAAATATATACTATTATATTATTAAATTTAAAATATTATATTAGATTTTAAAATATTGCATTAAATTATAAGTATTAAAATTTAAGAATGTTATGGTCCCAAACCTATTTGTTTGGGTATGTTAATCATTCATGGAATACTAGCTATTTTATTGGTTATGTTTTATATGCTATGCTTCATTAACAAATAAAACATGAATAAATATGGTTAGGCAAATAAACCATATTATTAGTTATATAATGTTATCGACAAGCAGAATTGCAACTGTCATTCTCACTGCCTTTAAAATGTGTAGCAATTGCTTAGTTAAACAGCCTTCTGAAGTCATGTTTTTCCTAGTGAAGGATAGGAGCAGTTTGTAGTGAACCACCTCAAATGGAAAACTACTCGCTGATAAAGTATAGTTGCCCATATAATGCTAAGGCGCAATCAGAACTTCATGAGTCATAAGTACAATTGTGAGTCAAGCGTCGTTCTCACTGCCATTAGAACCATGATTGTCATTCTCTGTCAGGAAAAACTATTTAAGGAAAAAAGAAAAAGAAAAAGCTACCCCCAACCCAAATTACATGACCTGCTCACAACCATGGCAAACAGACCACAAATTTGGAATAGGTACGAACCAGACCCAGATCTAAGGGTTTTTCTAAGTGAACAGCTAACTTAGATAATAAACAAAACAACAATAAAAAATTTATAAATTTGCATGGATTTCAATATTAAAAGTTGTAACCCACTTAAAAAGGTACTCAAAAGTAAACCATGTATTTATTGTTTTTTGATAATGTTTAGCATGTAGTAATTTCTTTTTACAAAGAAATGCAACAAGTAATATAGTTCAACTCGCAATAAAAAGACAAGCCCTACAATCTCCCACTAGTTGTATTATTAAAACAGTGACAGTGTTAACAATAGTAATACCACCATCATTGACAGTGCACATGTAATGTCCCCATTTTGGCCATACACTCTTCTGTGACTAATAGCCTATTTCCGGAAATCCGTAGGCTTGTCAAAGGTAAAATTAGGGTTTCCTATTTTATAGGAGGTTTTTGATGCATTCTTGAAGGTTTGCATGTATGAGTTTTTGATGCATATCTGGTGGAGTTCTAGGTTTTCAGAGAGCTTCGCAATGATATGTCATGCAAAGGCATTGGGCAACTTTTCAAAGTTTACTATTTTTAGTAAGCTCTATTTCTAGCAGTGCCATCTTGGGCAGTAGCATCAACAATCAGTTCAGTTTCCATTTCGGGTAGTGCAGTTTGGAGCATATTTGGCTTTCAGCATTTTGAGGCTCATTTTGGGTCAAATAAGTGATTTTTAAGTCATTAATGTTATAATTCATATTTGGGCCCCTTGGCCTAGTTTAATGACTTGAAGTTGTTTTAAAAGGTGGTCATAAAGAGTGGACACCTCATGGAGGAATTAAATTGATATTTTATAATGTTTATTATGCCTTGAAGTTTGGACGCCTAAATAAGGTGGATTAAAGCGTTTTGAAAATTAAAATATTTCAAAAGGTGAATAGGCATCCCTTTTTGGAGGGAAATTTTGGGAATTCGAAAGGTCAACTCAAGTTCTATAAAAGAGGTGCTTTGCTCCAGCATTCTATCATCCATTGTTTATGCTAAAGTTATGTTGTCCAAATAACATTGTGAATTTGGCTTCGAGGAATGCTTACCTCCTAGCATTTGTCCAATCTTGTGTTTGAAAGATAACACTTAGTTGGTTTATTACTGCTTCTCATCCAAACTAGTAGATTGAGCTTCAAAGATGGAGAATTTTGGTGATATTTTCAGTTTCTATGTGGCTGGTGTTCATACAGCTGAAGTAGTTTTTTGTTAGCAACTTTTTGAATAAATTTAATATTGTTCTAGGTATTGATGCATTGTGATTCTAGACCAAGGGCGACCCTTTCCACAAAAGATTGGAAGTTAGTTTGGAGTATTTTATTTTATCTTGCAAAATCGCCCCTTTCAGCAAGCCATACCATTTCAAGAGGGCATTACAGTTCGTGCTAAATTAATGGTGGAGTTTTGATGCAATTTTGTCATTGCACATTGGGCGCCTATCCTCCAGAGAGTCATTGCAATTCATTTCATTCCATTTGGAGGTATCTTGAAGTAGTTGTGAGCATTTTATTAGTTTACAGTTTGCTAGTTGATCATTTTCAGATTGCTGGTTATTATTATCAAACCTCTAGAAGTTCAGATTTTGGTTTATGTTTTCAGCATTTGAGAGATAATTAGTGGGAAATCATCTTCTATCAATTGTGTTTTGATTCTATTGTAAATCTCTTGTAATTTGCAGCTATTATTTACATTGTAAGACTGTAAATAGTAGTACTATTTCAGTCATTCCTTTGCTGCAATTATTTGTGCTTAATTTCTCATATTTGTAGCCCCTGGATGGTTTACCGCCAATGTGGAGAAAGAACTCAATAATCTCTCATTTTGTACCCACTAAAAAGTGGTGCATTGCCACTCATGAGTGGATGCCCGCCGCAGCGGATGAATTAGTTTGCTTTGTAATCTTTCCCCCCACTAAATAAGAGGTAGTGAGGAAATCTCTCATGGCTGGTTCACCACCTATTTACATTCAATTGTAATTTGCTTTCCAGTTTTTGTTCAGTTTCCTCTGCCATATGCTATCACCTCGCCTTTCAAAGGATCTTGGTGAACATTCTTGGCCTTGAGTGCATTTAATTTGAATATCATTTTGGAGGCTAACGCTAATCTATTGGTGTAGTGCTGGTTTGTGTTGTGTAAATCTTGGAAAAAATTGGTTGGCATATTTCAGCACATAGCAGCTTTGACAAGGCATTTGTGAAGGATAGCTTGTATTGATTAAGTCGGGGTAGGCAGGCTATTTACTGGCAGGTGAAGAATAGAAATAAAAGTCAGAAATGTTGCCTACTACAGTGTGGGTGGAGAGACAACTACAATCTTGTCGCAAACAGAAGAGAAAATACATGAAAAAGGACCTAGGTTCCATCCAGAATAAATCCAGCCCCCTTTGACAGGAGCCTAGGCATCCTTGCAGTCAAACCAGCCCAGAATCCAAACTAGGTATGAATCAGACCCAGATTAAGGGGCCTTTTCCAAGCGAAGCAGTAAGGTAGGTAAAAATAATAAAATTTTAGAACAAAGCTTTCTTCAAGAAGATACACCAAAAATCTCCAGGAGCTTTTGAAAATGATAAAATTAACAATTGCTTCTTAAGAGAACTCTACATATGATGATACTAGACACAATAAGAAAATGAAAAAACCATATTAGTGGCACAAAAACGTGTAAAAGACTCAAAATACATTGTTTGAATATACCTGCCACAATTTGTTGTTGTGCAATAATAATTAGAGCAATATATGTTAGGAAGAGTTACAAACAGGCAGTGAAATTATACAGAAAAATGCAGCTATATATAGAAGCTTAAACAAAAACCTAACAACAATATACTAACCTATTATTAGGCTAACCTTAATAGTGAACAGGTGAAGCAAACAGCTACGTCTAAATATATATCATCTAACTACCCGCCCCAACCTATAATTGATTTAAACATACACTCCCTGAATATTTGCCATAAGAGAAAAATTAACTGTGTTCTGCTTGCTCTTTCCTTTGGATGATCGACCCTCAACCATTTCTTCATCCCGAACATCACCAATAAGTTTTTCCCACCACTAAGGTCTCTTTTAAAAAACCCCTTCATCCAAATCAGTGTGGTTATCATGACTTCGGCTTCCTATTGTTGTATCATCTAGATGCTGATCCAGGTTATCATCAACTAAAATTGAGTTTATTTCCTCGTGCTTTGAATCCCCCCCTTCAAGTGGAGCTTCCTAAAGATGAATACCTAAATCCTTAGCAAGAATAGGATGGTTATCGATAATCTAGATCTGCAATGTCCCCTTCTCAGCAGTGATCAATGTAGTTGGCTGTTAGCCTATCCCAAAGGCCCGTAGGCTAGTCAGAAGCAAAAATTAGGGTTAGCTATTTTCTAGGAGGATGTTTTGGCAGTTTAAGAGGCTTGCATGTTGGAGTTTTGCAATTTGGATTCTAGGTTTTCAGAGAGCTTCGCAGTCGTGTGACATGCAACTAGATCGAGTAACTTTTTTGAACTTATTATTTTTAGTAAGTTGCGACGGCTATTCAGAATATGGTTAAAATGCAGTTGGACACACTTAATATTTTTAGCAGTATGCTATTTATAGTAAGTGTTATTTTTAGCAGGGTTTCAGCAGGTTAGTTCAGAGGCTATTTCAGGCAAGTTAGTTTGAGCAGTTTGGTCTCCCGCACTCTTGGAGCTCATTTTTGGTAAATTCAGTATCTTAATTAAATTTATATTTTAAGTGAAAATATGATGATAAGGCTTGGAGGATGCCTACTTGGAGAGATAAGTTATTTTCATAAAGGTGATTTTTATAAGGTATTTTCACTTAATATTTTGGAAGTCTAACTTGTGATATATTTGCAATTTTATTAAAGTCTTCTATCCTTCATTTTGGACGCCATCTCTAGGTGGCTAATGGAATTGAAATGAAATGCAAATTGCAAATTGTTGAAGGTGAATGTGAATTTGATTTGGGCACCCCCTTTGGAGGGAGTTGAATTTGAATTTGGGAGTGAAAAGGTTATAAATAAGAGTGTTGGGCTTCATTGTGGTATCCAATGAAATTTACAACGAATTGTTGTCGAAATGGTTACTCACTTGCTTCAAGGAATGCATACCACCTAGCAAACTTAATTTCTTGCTTGAAAGATAGCAACTAGCTAAGATATTGAAACTGTTCTTTACACTGAAGAGCAAATGGAGTTAATTGAGATGAAGATATTTGAAATTTTCTAAGGTTTTGGTGTGATTTTGTCAGTTTACAGGTTGTTGGTTAATGTATTGTTGAAGGAGATTTTCAATCATAAGTCATTGTGTGATTTTTATTTGCTTCTGGGTAGTTGCTCATTTTGTTTCTATGTAATAGATGTCCCTTGTTGCTAAGTTTCATAATTTTTAGTGGAGTCTATGATTTTATCTTGTTGGTCACCCCTCCTAGGAGGTCGTACCATGCCTGTAAGTGTCTTGATATTCGTGCATAAATTATTGGCAGGTGTTTGATGCAATTTATTCATCTAGACTTGGGCGCTTTCCTCCTTAGCTTCATTTGCACTTAATTTCATATCATTTGGAGGTGTTTAGATGGGGTTATGAGCATTTTGGTGTGTTCTAGGCTTGCTGGTTTGAGTCTTTTGTGTGCTGGTATGTCATATCAGATTGTTAGAAATTCTGTTTTTGGCTTGTATTTCATAGTTGGGAAGCTTGAGAAAATTGGAGAATCATCAAATAACATTTGCAGTGGATTGGACAACTATAATTCATTGTAACTTGCAGATATCTCTCATTGTAAGGCTGAAATCAATAGTACTGGTTCACTCAATTAATATTTTTGATTTTTACTTTGTAATTCCCACTTTTAGTGGAAGGGGCAGGCTTCGTCGTCCATTTACTTTCTGTACTGCACGCTGAACAAGCGGAAGGGGTCGGTAAACTGCCTATACTTTACTTTTCATGCACTTTGTAATTCCTCATCATGCTGATCCGCTAAGCCGTCAAACTACTCCCACTAAATAAGTGGTCAAGTTGCATATGCATTGCACTTTCCAATAATTTCAGTTTATGAGCTAACGATCCTCTGCACCATATGCTATCACCTCACTCGCATTGGGATCTTGGTGAACATTCTTGGTGAAGGGTTACCTTTCAGCTGGTTATTTGGTTTAGTTAACGCTAACGGGTGAAGTGTTGTGGCTAAATTTTGAAAAAAATTGTTGGGGGATATTTCAATGGTATCAGAGCCCAAGACCCTGCCATCCTGTGAAAGTCTAGTGATTCAGTTTGTCAAATGAGTGACAGATATATCAAATACTACAACAGAGAGCAGAAGAGACAGTAGTATTAGATTCCATCAATTCCTGAAGGGGGCACTTTTTCAGAAGTTCTAAGGAACTGTGAGCCCGAAGTTCAAACAATGGCAGAAAGACACAAGGGAATAGCCCGTGATGAAGACAGAGATTCTAGAACTGAGAGAAAGTTTGACTTGATGTTGGATATGATGACAAGGTTGCTTGCTAAAATCGACCAGCAAGTAACTCCAACACAATAGCACCATGATAGTGAACATAGTGACTCAAACAACACTCCAAAAGGAAGAACTATTGGGCAACATGTTGCAAACACTACAGGATCAACCTCTAGACCTCTTTTTCCTTCATCTACTCAAAGGGAGGAACCACCAGTTGAGACCAGAATACCTTTGGTGGATGACGCAAGACAAGCCTACATGGAATATGCCTCATTGCCTACTGAGATCAAGGACCAATGGATCTTTGATCAATATATGAACCAAAGACATAGGAACGGTGGAAGAGTTGATTACATGCTCCTATGGGTCCTAGTACAGATTATCATCAAACTCTTGGAAAGGTGACCTTGGCCCATTTTGATGGGAGTGATAAGTGTACGGCAAGGTCATGGGTTCAGAAGCTTGACAATTACCTCTCACTAAGACCAATGCCTGAAGAAGATTCTATAAAGTTTGCAACCTTGCACTTGGAAGGAGTTGCCCATGAGTGGTGGTATCATGGTTTGGTCACTCTTGGCCATAACCTCATTCAAACATATAAAGAGTTCACCAAAAGGCTGATTGAGAGGTTCGACACTAAGGATCCTGAGGTGAAGTTTCGTGAGCTTGCACAACTGAAACAGCATAGCTCATTGGATGCATACATAGCTAACTTCCAAAGACTTTCCGTGATGGTGCCCAACATCACAGAAAGAAGGCTAGTTGTGTTGTTTTTGAAGTTTTGATGGAACCATTGAAGGGATGGGTAAAAGTATTTGATCCACCTAGTCTTGATGAAGCCATCAAGAAAGCTATAAGCATGGAGTTGGCTGCCCCTAGGCCAAAATTTCAGTCCAAGCCCTTTTCTCATAAGAAAGATAATAAGCACTCTTCAAATCTGCATAAGAAGTTTCCTTCTAATTTTGCTGATGAGCTTCGTGAGAAGCTTAGTGAAATATACCGAATCAATTTTTTCAATTTTTTGAATGCAATTACAAACAACATGCACCCGTTAAGGTTAGCTAGAAAACCCAAACGATGCGGAATTAACTCTAACCAAAAATGTACACCAGGATCCCGAGTTGGGCAAGGTGTGAGCATATGGTCAGAGGATCTTTATGCATTGCTGAACTCAATAACTCTAACCAAGAATGTGTCCAAGGTGGACGAACATATGGTCAGAGGATCCCTACCAACTACAAATGCTGGAAGTAAACTCGACACCAAGAATGTGCTTTCCAACCCAAAGTGGGAGTGGAGCTACCATATGGCGGAGATTCTAAGAACTACAATGCAATTCAAAACGTAAGATAGGCGGCAAGCCAGCCTCTTCCACTTATTCAGTGGGTATTACAAAAGCATGAAGAGATATATTAAGAAATACTGACAGTACTACTGTTCAGCTTACAAAGTAATAGAGAGTGCCTGCAAAGAACGAGGATTAGAAGCTCTCCAATGCTGCAATAGTGAATATGACCTCCACACGGCTTAATAAGACTTCCTAACACCCACCCTTCACCAAAATGCAATTTACCCAAATCTGATGACAAACCATCAACTTGAAATGCAAAACCAGCACCCTAGTAACTCACTGAAATGCACATTTCTCACTCAAAACTCACTCTATTGATGCGAAATCAAATGCAAGACACCCTACAGAAGATGGCGACCAGGTTGGGACATCAAAACCTCACCAATAAACCCTTTAACCTTTTTTTGCACAAATCCCAAGAAAGCATAAATGGTACAGCCCTCTAAGAAGGGCGATTTTCCTTTATAAAATTCAATCCTTCATCAAAAAATCTGAAACTTGCCAAGAGGGGTCGCCCCTATCAAGGAATCACAATGGTTCAATACCCAGAATGAAGATAATTTTATTTTCTGATATATGAGCAAAAACAGCTTTCAGCTACACAGAATCATCAACTTCAGAATTTGATATAAAATGCAAGAAACTGAACTACAAAGCAAACCTCACTACAAAAAATCCACTCATCAACAAGCTAACATCTCCACTAGTTGCTATCTTTCAAGCAAGAAGTCGAGCCAAGGCTAGGAGGCATACATTCCTCGAAGCAATTCCAACACCATTTTGGCAACATAACATTACTGAAGTCATAAGATAATCAAATGAAGAGAAGAGGTCTCCTTATAAAGGCACAACATGGAATCTCCAGAAGCTTCTAGAAGAGGCGCCCAAACTTTCAAATTTGAAATAAACTTTTTTCTCTCCAAGAGATGGCGTCCCCACATACAAGCATTATTTTGACTTTTTAATTAATTTAAAATTTCATCTCCTCCTCAAGTTGGCGTCCCAAACTAAAGCTTCATTTTTTACCTTATAAAATATAAAATTACCTCAATGAGGCGTCCACCCATGAAGACCACCTTTTTAGAACAACTTGAAGTGGAGAAGCTAGGCCAAGGGGTTCAACATCAAAATATAACATTACTTAAATTAATTGAACTTATCTCTCCAAAATGCATCCCAAGGCCAAAACTGATCAAACCAACTGAACTGGCTGAAGAAGAGAGCCAACTACACTGAAAACCACAGGACCACTGCCAGAAATAGAATTTACTAAAAATAGTAAATTCCAGAAGATGCTTGGATTGCACTGCAAGTCATATCACTGCGAAACTCTCTGAAAACCCAGAAAGAATCCGCAAGTCAATCTCCAAATTTCGAGTAACAACAACCTCCAAAATGGGAAACCCTAATTTTACCCTCCGAGTAGCCTACAGTTCTCCGAAATAGGCCAATGGTCAACTGAATTCATCACGCTTGAGAAGGGGACATTACACTTAGAAAAGATGGAAAATGTTACACATGTAGAGAACCATGGACTAAAGGCCATAGGTGCTATGGAAAAGGTCATTATAACCACATGGAGGCCTATTCTGATTATGGATCAAAATCTGATTCATCAAAACAGCAGTCACTTTTTGGGGACAGCGAAGAAGAAAAAGCTCCAGAAGAGTCTGATAAAGAGCAAGGAGTTGGGGGCCCAATTACCCAACTCTCTCGTTTTCAAAAGAACGAATCTTTCAAGGTTCGAGGTGTGCTTGGAGGGCAGCAAATTGTTGTTTTGATTGATACGGGAGCAACACATAATTTCATTGATGAAGGAGTGGTTGCAAAGAGAGGACTCAAAACTGAAGAATTTGAAGGTTCTAAAGTCATGGTAGCTGATGGGTTTCATATCTTTTGCAATCATAAGGTTTCTAACATGTTTATGCAATTGGGAAACTATGAAGTCAAAGATGACTTATAGATTGTTAGCATTGGAGATACGGATGTTGTACTTGGAATTCAATGGCTGCGATCTCTTGGAGAGATCTAATTAAATCTACAAACAATGGAGTTAAAGTTTCAATCAGATGGAAAGAGGGTGGTGCTAAGAGGAATGTCAAACGGAGGCCCACGAATTGCATCTTTCAAAAGAATGGAGAGACTAATCGTCATGATCAAGCTGAGTGGGCAGCAGAA
The DNA here is from genome assembly GCA_007258455.2 of Sequoia sempervirens. Classification (NCBI taxonomy): domain Eukaryota; kingdom Viridiplantae; phylum Streptophyta; class Pinopsida; order Cupressales; family Cupressaceae; genus Sequoia; species Sequoia sempervirens. The sequence goes on from VDFB02265287.1 coordinate 58,432, forward strand.
TGTATGATTCTACCTGCTGATCTAGTTGAAACAAAAAGGCACTATCCCCCTGATATTCAGTCATTGATCACCAAGAAGAGTAAGGTCTTTGATAGTCTACTTCCTGAGAGACCTCCTGAAAGGGGAACTGAGCATGTCATAGAACTTGAAGAAGGGGCCAAGTCAGTTATCACAATTCCATACCGGTATCCTAAGAAGCAAAAAGATGAGATTGAAAAAGCCATTAAGGAGCTCTTGGAGATGGGTTTCATTCGCCCAACTAAGAGTCATTTTGCTTCAGCAATTGTGCTTGTGAAGAAGAAAGATGGCACCATTCGCATGTGTGTGGACTACCATGCATTGAATCAAAAAACAATCAAAAACTGGTATCCCATTCCCACGATAAATGAGCTACATGGAGCTAAGTTCTTCTCGAAGATTGACTTAAGATTGGGCTACCACGCATAAGGGAATCAGAAATTGAGAAGACAGCATTTCAGTGCCACTATGGACATTTTGAGTTCTTAGTCATGCCATTTGGGTTGACTAATGCTCCTGCTACTTTCCAGTCTTGCATGAACCGAATCTTTCAGAAGCAATTGAGGAAGTTTGTGTTGATTTTCCTTGATGATATTCTCATTTTCAGCAAGTCTTGGGAAGAACACCTTAAGCATTTGGAGGAAGTGCTTAGCATCCTTGAATCAGAATGTTTGTTTGCCAAAGAGTCCAAATGTGAATTTGGAATGACAGAGCTGCTCTACCTTAGTCATATAATCAACACTGAAGGAGAGAGAGTTGATACAGAGAAGATCAAGGCAATCTTGGATTGGCCACCTCCAGAGAACTTGACACATTTAAAGGGGTTCTTGGATCTTTGTGGCTTCTATAGAAGATTTGTGAAAGGCTACTCTCAGTTGATTGCTCATCTTACTGATCTCACCAAAAAGCGAATTTTTGTAGGATCAGAAAAGGCACAAGGTGTTTTTGATAAGTTCAAGAAGATTATGAGTTCATGCCCAATTTTGGCTATACCTAATTTTACCAAGCCATTTGAGTTGCAATGTGACGCTTTAGGAGGAGTTGGGGTTGTTTTGATGCAAGAAAAACATCCTATTTTGTTTGAGAGCAAAGAACTAAAAGGTCTTGAAAGGACTTACTCCATCTATGACAAGGAAATGCTTGCAATCATGCATGCATTAGCCAAGTTTAAACAATACTTATCACAATAGTCTCAAATTTGTTGTCAAAACTTATCACAATAGTCTCAAACACTTTATGCATCAAAAGGACTTGAACGAAAGGCAGCAAAAATGGGTGAGTAAGCTTCAAGCTTATGATTTTGACATTGAGTATGTCAAAGGCAAAAACAACATAGTGGCGGATGCTCTATCCAAAAGGCCTCATTTGAACTCATTATGTGAGCTTACTACTGATTGGAAGGAGTTGTTGCTTGCTGATTATGTCAAAAATCAATTTGCAACCAGCATCATTGAAGGTACTTTTCATGATAAAAGGTACAAAGTGGTTGATAGTTTGATACACTACAAAGCGAGAATCTTCTTGGTACCAAAATATAAGCTCAAAAAGAAGATTTTGCAAACTTTTCATGACATTCCATTTGTTGGTCATCAAGGTTATTTCAAGACATATAGGCAGATCCGTGAAAGATTTTCATAGAAAGGGCTGAAAGATTATGTCTTGCGCTACATTAAGGAGTGTCACACTTGCCAAATGAACAAGAATGAGCATACTTTTCCAACTGGTTTGTTGCAGCCCCTACCGATTCCCAACCAAAAATTGGAGAGTATATCAATGGACTTCATCACTGGGTTGCCAAAAGCTCAAGGCAAAGACTGTACTTATGTTGTAGTTGACAGATTAACTAAGTTTGCTCATTTATTTTCTATTACTAGTTTATTTTCAGCAGCTCAAGTTGCAGATTTGTTATTTCATGAGGTGTTTAGATTGCATGGGTTGCCGAAAAACATTGTGAGTGATAGGGACAGCAAGTTCCTAAGCACCTTGTGGTAGAAAGTTTTCAGATTGAGTGGTACAGTGCTCACTCCAAGCACTAGTTATCACCCACAAGCTAATGGGCAAACAAAAATTGTGAACAAGTGGTTGGAGGACTATCTCATAAACTATGTTTCGGAGCAGCAGAAGGCTTGGGTGAGATGGCTTCACTTAGGGGAGTATTGCTACAATTCATCCTTCCACATATCTATCAAAATGTCTCCATTCATGGCTCTCTATGGATATGAGGCCCCCAGCTTTGTTGATTTGATGTTTGGTGATAGTAAAGCCCCTCAAGCGAGGGATATGTTGCAGCAGAGCCAAGACATTTTGAAGTCCTTGAAGAACAGTCTCCATAATGCACAAAATCAGCAAAAGATGTACGTTGATCAACAACGTGTTGAGCACATATTTGAGGTTGGTGACATAGTTCATCTTAGACTCCAACCTTACAGACAGAGTCTACTCTCAAGAAGAGTGGAGCAGAGAAACTCAAACCACATTTCTATGGGCCATTCAGAGTCATCGGGAGAGTTGGTGCAGTGGCATATGAATTGGAGCTACTAGCGAGTAGCAAAGTTCACAATGTCTTGCACATGTCCCACCTCAAGAAGGCACTTGGGCACAATGTTGTTGCTTCTTCTGATTTGCCCCCATTGGATGAGGAGGGACAGTTGGTTCTGGTTCCTAAGGAGATCATCAATTCCAAGCAATGCTCTTTGAGGAGAAGGACAATCAAAGAGTATTTGGTGAAGTGGAAGAATTTGCCTATTGAGGATGCTACTTGGGAGGATGAAGAGATTTTGCAGCATCAAGACTTGCGATTGCTTGAGGGCAAGCAATATTGAGGAGGTTGGACTATAATGTCCCCTTCTTAGCAGTGATCAATGCAGTTGGACGTTAGCCTATCCCGAAGGCCCGTAGGCTAGTCAGAAGCATAAATTAAGGTTTCCTATTTTCTAGGAGGATGTTTTAGCAATTTTGGAGGCTTGCATGTTGGAGTTTTGCAGTTTGGATTATGGATTCCTTTTGGGTTTTCAAAAAGCTTCACAATGGTGTGACATGCAATTGGATCGGATAACCTTTCCAAACTTACTACTTTTAGTAAGTTGCGACAGCTGCTCAAAATATGGTTAAAATGCATTTGGACACACTATTTTTAGCAGTATGCTATTTATAGTAAGTTCTATTTTTAGCAGGGTTTCAACAGGTGGGTTCAAAGGCTATTTCAAGCAAGTTAGTTTGAGCAGTTTGGTCTCCCGCACTTTTGGAGCTCATTTTTGGTAAATTCAATATTTTGATTAAATTTATATTTTAAGTGAAAATATGATGCTAAGGCTTGGAGGACGCCTACTTGGAGAGATAAGTTATTTAATTTTCATAAAGGTGATTTTTATAAAGGTATTTTCACTTAATATTTTGGACGCCTAACTTGTGATATATTTGCAATTTTATTAAAGTCTTCTCTCCTTCATTTTGGACACCAGTCTAGGTGGCTAATGGAATTGAAATAAAATGCAAATTGCAAATTGTTGAAGGTGAATGTGAATTTGAGTTGGGCGCCCCTTTTGGAGGGAGTTGAATTTGACTTTGGGAGAGAAAAGGTTATAAATAAGAGTTTTGGGCTTCATCGTTGGTATCTAATGAAATTTACAATGAAGTGCCGCTGAAATGGTTAATTACTCGCTTTGCGGAATGCATACCTCCTAGAAAACTTAGTTTCTTGCTTGAAAGATAGCAACTAGCTAAGATATTGAGACTATTATTTACACTGAAGAGCACATGGAGTTAATTGATATTAAGATATTTGAAGCTTTCTAAAGTTTTGATGTGATTTTCTCAATTTACAAGTTGCTGGTTAATGTACTATTGAAGGAGATTTTCAATCATAAGTCATTGTGCGATTTTTATTTGCTTTTGGGTAGTTGCTCATTTTGTTTATATGTCCTAGGTGTCCCTTTTTGCTAAGTTTCATAATTTTTAGTGGAGTCTAATTTTATCTTGTTGGTCGCCCCTCCTGGGAGGCCGTACCATGCCTGTAACTATCTTGGTATTTGTACATAAATTATTGGCAGGTGTTTGATGTAGTTTATTCATCTAGAATTGGGCGTTGTTGTGACCATTTCACACATCGCCGCATTGCAAATGGGGACCCCCTAGTTTTTGCTTCGTTTCAATCTTTTGGCTTTGCTTTTGCTTTGTTTTGTTGTCGTCTCTCTCTTTTTGCTATCTGCTTTTCCGGGGATGTGCCCGCCTTTGAGCTTGAATGTGAAATTGTGGCCGAGTCTGTAGAATTAGGGTTTTGAACTTTCCAACCAGTCTGACGACAAACAAGGTGAATAAATTGAAAACAGATATTGGCATTGTTGTCAGTATGCTTCCAATAGGCTCCCAGCAAAATTTCATCAAATTCCGACAACTTACTATTTTGAGTAAGTATGTAATTTCGGGCGTTCCTTCAGCATTTTTGAAGTTTTAACAGTCACACTGCATTCAGAACATGTCAAGCTGCTCACAGGCAAAAGTTGAGCTGAAACGAAAAACTTACTATTTTTAGTAGTTCAGCTTCTAGAGCAAATTTCAGGGTTTATATGCAGAGTTTTTCAATGCATGTCTGAGGATTCCTTTTGGGTTTTTTGAGACCTTCGCAGTGAGGTAACATGCAAAATGAGATAATGACTTTCAAAGTTCAGCCTTCAGAGGCTATTTTTAGGGTTTGCATGTTGAGATTTTCTTTGCATGTCTGAACATTCTTTGTGGGTTTTTCGAGACCTTCACAACAGTATAACATGCAAACCAGGATCAAAACTTTTTCAGAAGCCGTCTTCAGAGGCTATTTTTAGGGTTTGCATGTCAGAGTTTTCTTTGCATGTTTGCATATTCCTTATGGGTTTTTCGAGAGCTTCGCAGTGACGTGACATGCAAAGCGAGATAGTCACTTCCTCAACAACTTACTATTTTTGGCAGATGCACTCTGGCAGCCACTTCCCAACACATCAGAATTACAAACGGGGCGCAATGCAACAGAAACGAGGTCAAACGGAGTTGCAGAAGACAAAAAATCAGACACTTGCTATTTTTAGCATGTTAGCACGGATAAATTAGGGTTTCCCAGATTCAAGGGCAAAACACGACAATCATGCAAAGACAGCATCTAGCCACAACCACCACATTTCAGGCATTCAACATGTGAAATTTGAAGACATTCTGAGCAATTGCTATTTTTAGTAAGTTACTAAAAATAGCAGGTTCAAGGCAAATATCAGGCACTAGCAGTTCAATCGCATCCCGAGGATCAAAACAAAGCAAAATCAGGCCTTTCAAAGTCAAAATCAATTTAAAATGCAAAATTTGAAGAACTTTCTAAAAATAGAAAGTCAGCAGTCGGCACCAGTGTCAACAGGCAAGTCACCCAAGGAGGAGCACACCATTCGAATTTCAAGTCAAACGGAGTTGTGGAGTTCTCAGAAACAAGCAGTGGCCATAAATAGTAAATCACCTTCAAAAATGGGCTAAAAATAGCAAGTCAGTCCAGGACGCTAGTGTGAATAGGCTGAGTGGGTCATGAGGATCCTGTGGTTAAAATTTCAAAACAATTTGAGCTTCAGAGATGTGGAAATCAAAGGACTTACTATTTATAGTAAGGCATGGAGAAGTTGCCAAAAGGAAGGAAAAATGGCTAAGGCATGAAGTTCATCCACCTCACCCTCTCTGATGTGCCCAAGGTCAGCTAGCAGTTGGCAAAATTTTCCAAGTCTGAATACATCCTTCATCACCCTCCAAATGCGCCCTCACCCTCAAGCTGGCAGAAATGAGAAAAATTTTCTAAGTCTTAAGTCAAATCCTGCAAGCACCCCCATATGCGCCCAAAGAAGGATGAAGATGCTAAAAATATTCTAAGTAAAGTTTCATCCACCTTCATACTTCAAATGCACCCACAAGGTAATGGAGGTCGAGAAAAATCTCTAAGGCAAAAGTTCATCCTCCTCCACTAGTAAAATGCGCCTATGCTAAGAAGCTTAGAAGAGAAAGTCAAAGAGTCAACATGTTCATCCTCCCTCACATGCCAAATGCGCCCACTTTAGAGAGGAGTTGCTAAAAGTTTCTAAGTGTTGAAAAGTTCATCCTCCACCCCTTTGAAATGCACCCAAGTTCACAAGTTATCCAAGGTGGTCAAAGGTGTTGAAGACTTTCATCCTCTTGGACATGCAAAGTGCGCCCAAATGAAGGCATGTAAGGACAAAACAAGTCAAAAGGGTCAAGGCGTTGAAATGAGAATATCCCCTTCAAGTGTGAAGTGCGCCTGTGAGGTGATGTGAAGAATAAAGATGATGGGTGTTGAAATCAAACATATCCCTCATGACATATAATATGCGCCCAAGAAGTATGTAAGATGGTGACTTTCTAAAAGCAGGTTGTGCTAAAAAAATCTCTTCATAGGAAAAATAAGTGATTTAAAAATCTTTCTAAGGCACAAAATTTTTCTTCCTTAGGAAAAATGCCTAAGTCTGGTAAAGTGATGAAATTTCCTAAGAAATGAACAAAATTGCCAAAGATGAAGTCAGATGATGCCAGCTGCACAGGGTCAATAAGAAATTTTCAAGTCAGAGCAACGAGATACTCACAGAGATGTGGAAATGGGTTAAATTTCATAAAGAATTATTTTTCTAAGGTTCAAAATTCGAGAAAATTTAAATGAACCCGTTCGTTGTATACCCATGAATTTGACAAATTCTGAAGAAAATTTTCTTCTGGGTATTGAAGATCTTCGATGAGAAGTTGATTTCCAAGTCTTCTGCACTTCGCCAAGGCTTTCGACATAAAGAATCTAATCGCCGCTCGAATTATGAATTTTCCTAAGGAAAATTTAAAATTTTCTAAGGCAAAATGGATAAAATGTGTTTTCAAAAGGAAAAATGCTTCAGATGATGAATTTGAAGTTGACTGCCTAGGTGAATTTGCTAAAAAATTTCGTGATGATAATCTTCTTGAGCCAGAGTTGAATAAAATCAAAGTCGTCAACGACCCAGCCGATGAAATGAATTATGATAAGCCCTTGAGGAAGATGAAATTTGTCTAAGGCATGAAGAATGTGAAGCTAAAGTGAAACTCAAATATTAGGATGAAGGCGTCAAGATGGCATGCAGATGTTGAAAAGCTATGAAGAAAGCAAAGTTGGCTAGAGAAATGTGATGAATCCTATCAGATGAAGAGATCACTCTAGAATTAAAATCAGATAAGGTAAACTTATATTACGAAGTGTTTTGATGCTCTTCTCCTTGCTTGTTTTGAGGGATGAACGTGGAGGCCAGAGCATGATGACTGAGGAAGATGGAGCAAGTCCTCCCAGACTGCATTACAACCTCGAAAGAAGAAAAGTTGCGAAAAATGGCTAAGTGTTGAGACTTAGTGACAGAGAAGAAATGTTTTCAAAACTCAAGATGGAGAAAAGAATGGAAGCCCGAGCAAAGTTGAAGAACAACATCAAGGAGGGAAATCATCGTTGAGCAACAGAATGAGGTTGCAGTCTTGAAGTTTCAGATTGAGAATGCGTCTATCGTGCCAGAAGTTGAAGTTGGTTGATCAAGTCTCCAGTCCAAGAAGTTAGAACAGTGTGAACGCATTTCAAAGCTGGAATCTTCTAGAAGGATGATGGACATTAATGGCTCATTTATTACCCCCCTCCTCTTGGTGGCGGTTTTTAGGGTGAATCTTGTTTAGGGCTGAGGTGGTTCGATCTAAGCCATCCAGCCGATTGTAATATGAGTCGTCCGTTGGACTTGGCCATCTATAAAAGGGGGAGTCCCCCTCATTTGTACTCATTAGAAATTAGAATAGACATTGAGTTAGACAGTAGACATAGAGTAGAGGGACAACTTAGAAGTAGCATAGCGTAGATTGATAGTGTAGTTTGAAGAAGAGGGAAAGTTTTCCCTTTGAAAACTTTGTAAGAAATTGTTGTGAAAACTCTCTCAATAAAAGAGTTTTTCATTGATGGTGAATTTCGTCTTTGTTGTGAGTAACTAGCAAGGTTTATTCGTCCTTCTGATTCAAATGGTAGTTCGAAGTAGAGTAACTTTCATTTCATGCAAGCAGATAGTAATAATGGAATGTGGTGTTTGATCTAAGCAAGCTTCGCTTATCCATACCACTAGCGGGCTCACTGATGGTGTGTTCGCCTTCCGTGGTCAACTGGAAATGTTGTGGACCTAACTTCAATCACAGTTTGAGTGACGGTATGCGTTGTTGTAATGGTATCTTCATGTCAAGTGGTGGTTTGAACATCTTTAGTCATCTCCCCTGAAGGTTGCATCGACTCCGTGGAAGCTGTCTGATGCGAGGCAAAGCGAAGTCCGGTTAAAGTTTGTTGAAGTTGAGATCCATATCCCGCACTTAGAATAGATTTAGACTCTCTAAACCCTGCAACCACTTTAAATTTAGTACTTTCTAGTTAGAATAGGAAACCTGTGCTTCATTGATAAATCTGTCGAATTGTGAAAACCGCTTCCTCCGCTGTTGAACAATTTCGTAAGTCCCCTTGAAATACCAGCAAATCACATCGAGCCAACTGAGACTATTCGCATTGAAGGAACCTTGGAGTTGAACGCACGAACTCTCTCGCAATCTTAACATGCTGGATACTTTGATCAAGAGAGGATAGGGTAGTCGTTGGCGACTTTATTCTGCGTTGGTGTGGTCACGAAAAAACACATCAACAGGCGCCTTCCTCCTTAGCTTCATTTGCACTTAATTTCATATCATTCAAAGGTGTTTAGATGGGGTTATGAGAATTTTAGTGTGTTCTAGGCTTGCTGTTTTGAGTTTTCTATGTACTGGTCTATCATATCAAATTGTTAGAAGTTATGTTTTTGGCTTGTATTTCATAGTTGGGAAGCTTGAGAAGTTTGGAGAATCATCAAATAACATTTGCAGTGGATTGGATAGCTATAATTCATTGTAACTTGCAGATATCTCCCATTGTAAGGCTGAAATCAGTAGTATCGGTTCAGTCAATTAATATTTATGCTTTTTACTTTGTAATTCCCACTTTTAGTGGAAGGGACAGACCTCGCCGTCCATTTACTTTCTATACTGCCCGCTGAAAAAGCGGAAGGGGTCGGCAAGCTGCCCATACTTTACTTTTCGTGCACTTTGTAATTCCTCATCATGCTGATCGGCTGAGCCGTCAAACTACTCCCACTGAATAAGTGGTCGAGTTGCATATTCATTGTACTTTTCAGCAATTTCAGTTAATGAGCTAACGATGCCAACAATTTTTTTCAAATGTTCAATGTCGGCTTTCGGGATTTAATTTTCGAAAAATTAGAAAAATTGCATATAAATACCTAGTTATTGCATCATTTGAAGATCATCTAGCATTAACAAGAGACATCTAGAAAGCTATTGGGAAATTTGGTGATCAATCAATTATCAAGCAAGTCAAGAGCAACATTTCAGAAATTTATTGCAGCAATTCAATATCCAAGCATCGTGTCAAAGTGTATGTGAGTTTGTTTGTGTTCATGTTATCATATTGTTTGTGAAGACTAATCCTTGTAGGTCTCCAAGCAAATCAAGCAATTCAAGCAATTCAAGTAAACAAGATCCAGCCTTGAGGAGATTTGTATGGACTTCAGTCCTTCAAGGAAGCCATTGAAGGGTGGTGAGTTGCGACACTTTGTTGATTCGTCATTCCTTCCTATCATTTATCCATTTATCATTGGTATTGCCATTGTGGAAGTCGAAACACTAACAGGGGGTTTGACTAAGGCAAGCCCCTAAATTGCACAACTCTCTCTCTCTCTTTGAATGTGCAAGTTTTAGATATGAAGAAGATCGAGAGAAGTTTTAAGGTCAATTATTTATCATTGCAATCAAACCCTACACCTTGACAACAAATGGAAACTTATTTATAAAATCATCCGACAATGATCCAACAGTGCAACAGCTGCAATCAGAAGGCTCGGATCTGGCATCAAAGGAGTATGAAATTAGATCTGGACTCCTCCTATTAGGACATAGTCACCTAGTGTGACTTAGTCCTCAAAAATTAGGCTCAAATTCATATCACAGGTGCACAGTGTCCTACTTTGTCTATTTCAACAATCTGAATTTGTTTGTGATAATCTATACTTGTATTTGCATCATTAGCTTAGTCCTTGCATTACATTTCATCCTTAGGTACATTCCAGATTTGGTCAAGGGCAAGTTGACTCACCTTTCAGGTTGCAAGTCAATCTTATACCTTCTCCAAATCCATCAATCCATCCCCCCTATATGAAATATTTAGGAAAAGGCGTCAAACCCTAGAGCGCAATCCCTAAGGTTTCCCTTTTCCTAAATCGGAGCAAGCAATGTACTATGTGAACCAGTCTCGCCTATTGGTGAAGTGATGTGATGCTCCTAAATCGATGTACCATGCAGATGACTCTGACTAATCTACCGGTTTTCAAGCCATGAAGACATAGAAAGTTGATGCCTTCTCTTTTGAATGCTCTGCAACATGAGCCTTTTGTTGATTCTGCTAAGGCCTTCTTGGTTGGATTTTTGTTTAGCCAGCCTTTTTCTGCAGTGCTTCTTCATATGACCCAACTTGCCACAATAATGACATACAATGTTTTTCAAATTCTTTGTTGCATCCTCATTGTGACCTTGTCCTTTCTTGTGTGGCCATTTGCTCGTGCCTTTGTTGTTGGTTGCAAATGTTTGTTCCACACTTGTTTCACTATTGCTACCAAACTATTTCTTCCATCTGTCTTGTTGTAAGAGCTTATTGCATCTTCAAACTTCAAATCAACATTTTTAGTGGTGATATTGAACATCTCAATGAAATGCTCATTGCATGTGGTAAGCTTTTCAGTGTGATTACCACCATGTCCTCTTCCATCTTTCGACCAATGGCTAACAACTAATCCTTGATGTCCTTGATCTTGAGTAAATGCTCCTACAAGGACATTTTCTCATTCATTGTGATTGGAAAAAGCATATTCTTCAAAAAGAAGGCCCTACCTTTATCTAAAGTTTCATGAAGATCACACAGATGCTTCTAAATCTTAGTCGAAGTCATCCCTATTTGGACTTCAAGAAGCATGGCATCGATCACTAGTAATTTGATTGGTGGCGGTACCAAGGACGATCTTTTTGAGGCATCGATACTCAAAGATTGTTAGCATGTGTTGCTTGCAGGTGTTGTAATTTGCACCAATAAAATGTTGATTGCCTTCCAACATGATGTTGAGTAATGAAGCCATCTCTCCCGCAATTCAAAATCCCAAAAAACGAAAAAACTTGCTGCTATTAGAAAAACCACTAAAATTTTTGGGAAAAAATTTGCAAAACCCGAGCAGCAAAGTAAAAAACCCACAATTTTATAATAAAAAGTTTCAGCAAAAATTTTAGAAAAGATCTACAAAAAATTATAGAAAAAATCTGCAAAAAAAATCTGCAAAAATTTCCAAAAGAAATCTGTAAAAAATTCTTTAAAAAATCTGCAAAAATTCCACAAACAGCCACGATTTTGTACAAAAATCACCAAAAAAGAGTTGAAAAATTATGATTATTCTAAAAAATTGTCAAAAACAGGTCTTAAAACCCTGTGCGATTTTTAATTGTTAAAAAACGCACAAATTTTGTTAAAAAATCCTCCAAAAAATCTCAAAAAATAGACCCACAAATTGTTTTGAAAAAAAAAATTGTCAAAAACCTTTGTACGAATCCATACAACTTCCTTTGGCACATTGGCACATTCTTTTGTGTCTCTTGCATGCAATTTGTCACTGCCACAGCCCGTAGAATTCATGCACTCACCAATCTCAATAATTTACAAAACCCAAGCTCTAATACCATATTACAAGAAAAGCACAAAGAAAATTAACCAAGATTGTATAAAAATATATTAAGAAATAAAGAGCAAAAGCATCCTTATATAGGATAAAAACTCAGGATAAATTTGACAACTCATAAAGCAAAAGGGAAATCTTATCCATAGTGGATAAGGATGACAAATATCTTATCCAAAAAGGATAAGGATGACAACTCATAGGAAAAATATGTAAAGTCAACATGTCTTTATTCAAGAAGATTCCTAAAGCCTATCCTAAAAGCTAATTGACCATTACAATGTAAATTTTAAAACATTATTTTAATATGCCCCGCACTGTAATTGATTTAACTAGATACAAGCCCAAGCTTATCTCTAAATTTGATACCAAGCAGTATAGTCATTATGTTTGCAGTTTGCTCCTCTACAGAACAATAATAAAGACAAACATCTTCAATATCAACCAACTAGCGGATGTAATGGAGCTTCATTATGTTTGGTTCTGGCATTATAGACTAGACTCTTACTCATCCTAAGGACTCTCTGATTATAACAAGAGTAAAGCCATTGTAACAGAACCAAGATGAGGATCAACCAAGGTTTCTATGCAACCACATCACTTCATACCTTATAATAATAGCTGCCTTATATTGTGCTTCAATAGAAGATAAGGCAATTGTATGTTCTAACTTGGTCTACCATGAAATTACTCCTCATCAAAAAGTAAAGATATATCTCATGGTAGATTAGACAGTATAAACTGATCCAACCCCATCTAAGTCAATATACACATATAGCGTGAAATTTGTAATGTCAAAGGTGAATGTTCCTTTGACAAATCTAAAAAATGTTTCACAACTTGCCAATGTTGTCAACACTCCAACAAAAATCTGGAAAGACAGTTTATAGAAAAAATTAAGCCTGGTTGGCTGGTAGTAAGATAAATTAAACTACTTATCAAATGCTGAAACATTGATTCATTGAACGGCACTAAAACAGTGTTATTTGAGAGCTTTATCCCAGATTCCATAGATGTTAAATTACATTCAATCGTTTGGAATTTTTCTAACAAAGCTTTGGCATACTTAGTTTGCAATAAAAAATAGTATGATTAGATTGCTAAAATTCTACACCTAGCCTAGATCTGTCATTTCAAAAATTGAACAAATATCATATTTCACCCGTTGAAGTAAATTGACATCACCTTTGGTGGTGTGAAGATCATCAACATAGACAATTAGGATCGCCAAGTCACCACTGTTGGTGTGAATATTTCTTGTACCTAATAATTTATCTTGCTAGGGACTTGGGACTTATTTACATGTTAAGTTTACTTAGGTTATAAGATTTCTTCTAGAAGTCTTAGTTGGCATTTCTAGATCTTATCTTTCTAGCTTGTAATGCTTGATTCCTAGGTTGTTAGGTTGTTAGTTATCTCATGTCATAGGATCAAAACTTGGGACTTATTCACATGTTAAGTTTACTTAGGTTATAAGATTTCTTCTAGAAGTCTTAGTTGGCATTTCTAGATCTTATCTTTCTAGCTTGTAATGCTTGATTCCTAGGTTGTTAGGTTGTTAGTTATCTCATGTCATAGGATCAAAACATGTCACAGTCATGTTCAATCCTATTCCTCACCTTGCCTATATAAGCAAGGTCATTGTGCACTTTGTAATATACTTCATACCTCATCATCATTTGATAGGTCTCAATATCAAACAAGCTCATATTCTTGCATACCCTCTTGCAAAAGGAATCTATTGTTTTTGCAGGTGATCTTGGGTATAGAGGTAATCCTCAGCTCTTACATAGTATCAGAGCCAAGCCTTGCAAAACCCTTCTCAAATCTAAGGGTTGAGCTATTTCTAGTGAGAGATCTAGACTATTTTTAGTAAGGTTGAGTATGCTCTTCCCTTGCACCATATGGTGAACCTAGGAATCAGAAAAACTTGAAAAAACTACCGTATTTGGAGGGTTTCTCTATGTGGGTCTTCATTGCAGGTCACTTTTGGCTTGTGTTAGAGAAAATCTGAGCTCAACTTTGAGTTTAGGGCAGCTGAGAAAGTCAACATCAGCTTTTGTTTCACCTAAATCCAACATGTTTTGCCAAAGTTATAAGGGTTTGATGATTTCAAGATCCGAAGGTAGCAAAGCTTTCGATGCACTTTGAGCCCAAATTCACCCTCCCCATCGTCTTCAAAAGGCCCAAGAGACGAAGTTTCATATAAAATACACCTATATTTGGCATAAGGCGTTTGTAAGGCAAATTTTTTACCTGGATCGTATGGAAGGGAATCAATCAATAGAACCAAAAAAAATTCAATTGCATCCTTTGTTGCTTGACACCTATCTCTATTCCAAAATGTGTTCTCAAGTGATGGTGGAAATCTGGAGTAGTGTGTGCTACAACATAAGAATCCAAATTGGATCCACAGACTCTAGTCCCAACACTACCATTAGTGCTTGAAGTAGAAGGAAATGGTGGAATGCTAGAAATGGGAGTCTCCTTGACCTTGGCCTATAGCTGTCATCTCTTTTGTTTACCTCTTTTTTAGGTCATTTTTCTTCTTAAAGGGATCTAATAGATTTTTGACCTTGCATATAACATCAACTAGCACTTGTGTACAAGGAAGCATCTCGGCCAAGTATGTGTGCAAAGTGAGATTTGTGGAAATTAATACCTCCCCCACTAATTTTCAATTTTCAATAATTACAAACCAGCTACAAAAAGGAACACTTAATTTTTCTTTTGTTGAATACCAAATTTTTGTCCAAATAAAAAATGTGGCATAGGAATTAATGAAGTGATCTTATAAAAGCATTACTTGCACCTTTACAAAGAATGAACCACAATTAAGTCTCTGTGGTCTATAAGTATATAGAATTGTTCTACGGGACTCAAATTTCAACTGCCACAAGAAAGAAAGGCTTTGTTCATTCTTATGACAATACAGTAAATGGCTCCAACATCCCCTCAACGTATTTCATATTTAACACTTCAACCTTCCGCAGTTCATAATGTTAAATGAAGTAGCTTCCATGCGCAATTGTTCAAATATTTTGAAAAATTTAACTCAATTTATGATAATTGATATTCGATATTCGTTATTTACAAAGGAGATGAAAACCTCTTAGATAAAGAATTATTTAATATATGACCCCTGATTTATTTATTTTCATTTTTCTGATATCACTAATATGCTGATTGTTTTCACTGCTATGCTGTTTGTATTTCATTGATGGTGTTTTTTGCATGAGTTTATGATGCCATTCATTGATTCAACATGCCAAATAGATAGATAACTTATATGCAGAAAATATCATTTAAAAACTAGCTAGCAATGATAACTTTCAGATTTGGTATTGCTCAGGAAATTATATCAGGAATATATCAGTCTTGAACAAGCTCATTACAATTCAAAAATAATGTATTTTCAGACCTGGAAATTGTTTGCTAGCAGCCAAACTTGAACTTCAAACCTCCAATGAACTGAAACACTAGCTGAGATGCCACGTCCCCTTCTTACCATGCCTAGCACCAATGAAAAACAGGCCCAGATTGCTATAAGAAAGCCTATGCATCAGCAGGCTTCAAACTCTAAAATCACCCACAAATGGCACCACCTGGGGGAGGTCGACCTGGCCTAAAAAATCAGTTTTAGCTCAATAAAATATTGCAGATATATGCTCTTGGTCTCCTTGGCTAGGAGAATCCAAATATCCAATACCCAGAATGCAATCTCGAACCAATAAGGAATTATGATCAAATAACCAGGTTCAGACCCTGTGAATAAAGTGCCCATAAACTTCTGAAAACTCCTCAAAAACACTCTGAAAATCACACCACAAAGAAGCTATGCTACTACAAGCCAAAACCCAAACACCAAACATCAAAAGTACTCAAAAATCTTCATCTCTCTTGACTGAAACTATTAATCTTGAAGCTCTGAAGTGATTCCTAGACGAAACCACACCTCAACCAGCTAGGGTAGGTCTTGCACTACCGAAACCAACTCCTTAATGCCAAGGGTTTTCGTCCTCAACACTTGATTACAAACCTCTAGAATGATTCCAGCAGCATCTCCTTATGCAACCATTTTCAATATGGCCAAATGAGAGTCAAAACTCGTATTTATAAAGTGAGGGAAGGATTAGAGCAACTTGCATTTGAGTTTGAATATATTTCCCTCATTTCACTTATGAAATGTCATGAAATTACCTCAAAATGGGCATCCAACTTTTTGCCTCCAAAATTCCACTTTTGATTTTTTAATTTAAAATTGAAATTAAGCCCAAACTAAGCATCCCACCTTATGAGGCATAACATTAGCCTTTCAAAATGATAAATAAACCTCTTTTCTAGGCATCCACTTGAAATACATGGACCCTCTTTTAAAACAACGTTGTGCAACTAGGCCAAGGGGTTTGCCCATAAGGAAACTATTTTGCCTTATCCAACCTTCTAAAACAACGTTAAGTTATCTCATTAGGCACCAAGGTACTCTTTGATGACCACCTACCCCCTTACTTAAATTATAAAGTTATTCTATTAAAATAACTTAAGTGACTTATAAAAAGTGAATATCAAATAATTCAACCTTAGGCTCTCCAACGCCACCATAGAAATTAACACTACTGAGGACACCAAGAGTCTGAGACCAGGTTCCCAAAATAGACTTGCTATAAATAGCAACTACTAAAATTAGTAAGTGCTCACCAAATAACAAACTAGCCAAAACATTAAATCTTGTCAAACAACTCCAACATACTACCCAAACAAGAAACCTTACACTACACTGTCACCCAGACCGGTTACTAAATATAATACTTACTAAAAATAGTGAGTCAGAACCACACTAGCCCAAAGGAGGACATTGAAAATGGGGACATTACAAATTACAAGACAATGTTTCTAAAAAGAAACAATCGTTAACTAAAGCAAATAACGAAAAGTTACTAAAATCTAACTAAAGCAAACTAAGTTAGCTAAAAGTAAACTACCAACTAACTAAAAGCTAAGATGACCATTAAATATTACAATAATACTTTAATACCCTCCCTTAATGGTCATCCTACTAACTACACCAAGCTTATCCCGAAATTTTATAAATTTATCCGTATTGAGAGGCTTGGTTAGAATGTCTACAGTCTGATCCTCAGTTGGAACATACTGCAACATCACGGATCCATCTTCAACAAGCTAGCGGATGAAATGACAATGAAGCTCAACATGCTCGGTTCGCTCGTGGAAGACTGGATTCTTGGCAAGCTTTAGCGCCCCTTGATTGTCACAAAACAAGAGTAAAGGCCCTACTTGAGACATTTGCATCTCAGCAAGCATCCTTCGAAGCCATACTACCTCACATGCGGCCTTAATTATTTCTCGATACTTTGCTTCTATCAAGGAAAGAGCGATTGCCTACTACTTCTTTTGTCCATGTGACTATACGCATACCAAGACTAAAAATGTACCCAGAAGTGGACTTCCTGTCATCAACTAAACCTACCCAATCTGAATCTGTAAAACTAACCAGCCTAGGATCTTTCCATCTACTGTACAGAATGCCAATGTCAGGTGTCCCTTTCACATATCTCAACACTCGCTTTGCTGCAACCCAATGCTCTGCCTTAGGGGCACTTGTGAAACGAGAAATGTAGCTCAAAGAAAAACTGAGATCAGGCCTAGTGGCAGTAAGATAGATGAGGCTTCCCACTAGTTGTCTGAATGCAGACTCATTCACCACTAGTGAGTCTGATTTGGCTGAAAGTTTTAGCCCCTTCTCCATAGGAATGGTTGAGATTTTGTAATCTTCCATCCTAAATTTCTCTGGCAAACTCCTAGCATACTTCAAATGAGAAATGAAGATACTGTCACCTGTCTGCCAAACTTCTACACCCAGACAATAGTGTAGGACACCCAAGTCCGTCATCTCAAATGCCTGACACAAATTCGACTTGATATTTTCACTCAAATGTAACCTACTACCAGTAATGATGATATCATCCACATAGATGAGAAGGATGATATCATTGCTAGTGTTCTTGACGTACAAATTTGCATCTGAGGGACTCCTCTGAAACCTTTGTGTAACCAAATACTTGTCAAATTCAAGTACCATGCCCTGGGTGCCTGCTTTAGGCCATAAAGAGCCTTCAGCAATCTACATACCTTATGCTCTTTTCTTGCAACCTTAAAATCAAGACGTTGCATCATGTATACCTCTTCCTCCAAATCTCCATTGAGGAAGGCACTCTTCACGTCCATCCGGTGGACCTTCCAGCCAAAGTATGTTGCAATGGCTAGGACAAGTCGGATGGCACTCATCTTTGTTGTAGGAGCAAAGGTTTCCTCATAGTCAATACCTTCTCTCTGCAAGAACCCCTTAGCCACCAACCAAGCCTTGTATTTATCCAGTGTTCCATCAGCCTTGTATTTCACCTTATATACCCATTTCAAACCAATGGGTTTCTTCCTTGATGGAAGATCTGACAGAAACCACGTGTTGTTCTTCAAAAGACTATGATGCTCAGAATCCATAGCCTTTTCCCATTCAAGTTTACCCTTGGCCTCTAAATAATGTTGGGGCTCATAAACACTCTGAATGTTGGCCATAAGAGCAAAGCTTACTGTGTTCTTTTTGCTCTTGCCTCTAGACGATCTTCCCTCAACAAGCTCATCATCATGAACATCACCAATGAGCTTCGCCCACCACTTAGGGTGAGCAGGAGATGCATCTTCTTCCAAATCAGGATGAGCATCATAATGACTTGGGTTGCCTAGAATAATACCATCTAGATGCTGATCTAGGTTATCCGAAGGAAAATCTACTGGTACAAAATCTTGTCTGGAGATTCCACAATGTCAGAATCATCACAATCCCTCCCTGCTAATAGGATCTTGCCTAGGAGATTCCACAATGTCAAAATCATCAAAATCCCTCCCTACAGGTGGAGCTACTACAAACTTGGCTCCCAAATCCTTGGTCTTCAGAGGCTGATTGTTAGGACTCTTGACAGGAGAAGAGAGCAAAACAGGCCCACCTTTCTCATCAAACACAACATCCCTACTGAATGTCAAACGATCAGTAGCCACATCAATCAACTAATAGGCCTAATGATTGTCACTATATCCTATTAATATCAACTTTTGGCTCTTGGATTCCAACTTGGTCCTCTTGGCATCTGGAGTCCAAACATACGCAGTCGAACCAAACACTCTGAGACGAATGCTTCTTGGTTTCCTCCCAGACCATGCTTCCTCTAGGGTCATCTTCTTGACAGCCTGCATGGGAGACCGGTTAAGAAGGTATATTGCAATATACACTACCTCAATCCAAAACTTCTTGGGAACATTCTTGTTCTCCAACATACAACAGGCCATTTCAGTGATGGTATGAATTCTCTGCTTAGCAACACCATTCTGCTAAGGGGTATAGGGTGTGGTAAGTTGACGCTTAATACTACGTTTAGCACAGAAGTTGATGAACTGGTTGGAATAGAACTCACCCACATTATCTGACCTAAGAGTTATGATTTGACATCCAGACTCTTTTTTAACTAATGCCTTAAACTTTTGAAATTCATTAAACACTTGTGGCTTTGCCTTGAGAAAATACACCCACATTTTCCTACTAAAATCATCAACAAGCAAGAGGAAATACTTGGCACTAGTGACTAATGCAGTATTCATTGGTCCACAAACATCTGCATGAACTAGCTGTAGAACCTTGGATGCTCTCCAAGACTTTCCATTTGAAAATGGAGTACGATGTTGCTTCCCTGCTTGGCAAGCTCCACAAACACCATGTGTCTACTACTGAATCTCAAGCAAGCCTTCTACCAAATTCTCTCGAGCCAACTGAGAGAGGTAGGCAATGTTGAGATGGCCATACAACTGATGCCAAAGAGTGTTGATAGATGAACTCCTCGCAACCAGCACATGTTCTAGAGGATCTCCAATATCAAGCAGCCAATACAAACCATGATCCTCGAGCCCAACTGCCACAGTTTTCTTGGACTCCTTATCAACAATTTGGCACTTGTGTGAACTGAAAATGATGTCCAACTTGGGACTGTGTCACATAATCTGACTCACTGAGAGCAAATTAAGTCCATTGAGAAATATTAAATTTCTCCCACCAGATGTGATCTAGATGTTGCCCTTGCCAACTATTGTATACTCTTCGCCGCCACCAAAGATGACGAAGTCGGAGCAAGCCATATATTTCGTGAACCAATCTCTCCTATTTGTAAAATGCCAGTGTACCACGGGCACGCGTTTCCCCCAAAAAATGACCCGTTTCGGAAACGGGGACGTCCCGGGGACGGGGGGACGGGTACTTGGCGTCCCCCGCCGTCCCGCCACCGCCACCAGAGCTCCGCCGGAGACGGGGAGACGTCTCCACGTCTCCAAGTTTCCTTGGAGACGTGGAGACGTCTCCAAGTCTCTGGGGAGACGCCTAGGTGTTTCTCGGGAGGCTGGGAAACGCCTAGCCGTCTCCCGTCTTGAGACGCGTCAATGGACGCATAAAACAAAATTTAACTTAAATTTTTAATTTATATGTATTTTGTTGTTGCCCTAATTTGGCGTGGGCCCCACCCCTTCCTCTAAAACAACACAAAACAATGAAAACATTAAGATTTGATCATTTCAATCACATTTACAAAGAGTCAAAGACTGATTTTTTTTTGCAGCCAGCTGAAGAAGAAGAAAAACAGTGAAGAAGTCTGATTGAAGAGGTGAAAATAAAGATTACAAGTGTGATAGGAGTGAGAAGGAGCAAGAAGAAGAGGAGGAAGAGGATTCTACTTCATTTTGGAGAGATTTTTCAAGCACAAGGTAGGGTTTTTGAAGTTTTTTTCAAATTTCTTGTTGTTTTTCAAGTTTTTGTTTTAAAATTTATTTTCTTAGTTTAAACTTGTTTTCTTTTTTTCTTATTCATCTCAAAGACTCAAAATCAGATTTGATGTTGAATCTTGAGAGCAAAATGATGAAGATGAATGAATCATTCATCATTTTGCCCTCAAGATTCAACATCAATTTTTTTATTTTAAAATTTTAATATTAAAGTTTAAAGTTAAAGTGTAAACAGCTTGCTTTTTTAAATTTTTTTCCTCAGATCCTTTCTATTTCTCAAATACTATTAGTTATTACTTATTTATATTGCTTATAGAGCTTGCTTTTTTTTCCTCATATCCTTTCTATTTCTCAAATCCTTTTTATTTTCTAATTTCTATTTGCAAACTGCAAAGTAAAATTTCAAATTTGTTAACTTATTACTTATTAGTTATTTCAATTTTCAATGTTCATTGTTTCAATTTGTTAAAGTAGGCTGATTTTATTTTAATTTTGTGAAATGCAGTGTCACTTTCACGATGAGCACCCAAGACATGAGTGGGGATGACATGGAAATTCACTCTCATAGTGAACATGATTCAGATTTTGAACCTGAGAATGAGGGGGATGACCATGGGGCTGATCCTGCAGCCCAATCTAGTTCCATGGCGAGTGCACCAGCTAGTACAGGTTGCCCTTCAGAAACTTTGGCAGAGTTTGCTAGGGGTCATTTTGATCCGAAGTCTCCTCTCAAACAGTTTGCTACAAGAATACAAAGCACATCAAGTTCAGGTGGGGGAACAAGGAAGTGGAAGTGCAACATTTGTCATATGGAATGGTTTGGTAGCATCACTCGAGTGAATGCACACTTTCTTTTTTGGACAGGAAAAGGTGTGGAGCCTTGTAAGTTTTTGAAGGAGGCTAAAAATATAAAATATAGAATGGAGTTTAACAAGCTTTGGGGCATTCCAGAGGACACAAATATTTCAGTCCCTACTACTTTGACTGCTAGGGCAGCCCTTCAGCAAATCCAGCATGCATCAGTGCCACATACTTTTCAGACGGGAGGAATGATGTTTGGATCTTCATCCACTTCCACTTCTAGTGTCGCTAGGGGGACAGCCACAGGGAAACGCAAGTTGCAGACATCACAAAGTAACCCCATAGCTACTATGTTTAATGTGCAGTTGAGAGATGAGATAGATGAATCCATTGGCAAGTTCTTTTTTGCCAATGGAATTCCATTTCATGTTACACGGTCTCCTTATTATAGGGAGATGATGGCTATGGTGGCTAAGGGAGGAACATCATATGTGCCACCAGGTGAGACAAAAATGAGGACCTCGATCTTGGATAAGTGTTATTCCAAGATCAATATTTTGATGGAGAAGATGAAGGCATGTTGGGTGGCATCTGGGTGCAGTATAGTTATGGATGGGTGGACGGACATTAGCCATCGTCCACTCATCAACATCATGGTCACATGTGCAGAGGGCCCATACTTCCTTAGAGCAGTTGATTGTACAGGGCATCGCAAAGATGCTGATTTTCAGTTTCATCTCCTCAGGGAGGCTATTGAGGAGGTTGGGCCACAAAATGTGGTCCAAGTAATCACAGATGCAGCCCATGTGTGTAAAGCAGCAGGGAAACTCATTGAGGCAGCCTATAGACATATTTGGTGGACCCCATGTTGTGTGCATGCCATGAACAATGCACTCAAGGACATGGGGAAGATTGATTGGATTAGAGGAGTGGTCACTGATGCGAGAGATGTGCAGATGTTTATCTGCAACCACCACACTTCCCATGCACTCTTCAGGACCTTCGCGAAGAAGGAGTTCTTGAAACCGGTGGAGACCCGATATGCATCATATTTCATTCTCTTGGAGAGAATGATTGAGTTGCAAGAGGCATTGCAAGTCATGGTTATGACTAATGAGTGGAATAGGTGGGCCGAGGCCAAGACAGCACAGGGGAGAAGGGTGAAGGAGATAGTGAAGAGTGATGTGTTTTGGACTGATGCGAAATACATTGTCTCCATCATTTCTCCAGTATTCCAGGTTATCAGATATGGGGATGGGGATGCACCTAACCTTGGAGAGGTGTATGAGTGCATCGACTCTATGCTTGACCAGATGAGGGCTGCTGTGCAAGTGAAGGACCCCTCTCTAGCATTCTACAATGAGCACATCCGGCCAATCATTCAGCGCAGATGGGACAAGTTGAACACTCCTTTGCATATGGTTGCCTTTTCCTTGAATCCTAAGTGGTACATGGCTAGACCAGGTAGAGTGACACCGATTCAGGATGATGAGGTGAAGGCAAGTTTCTTTAGGTGCATAGAGAAGATGTATGATTCTACAGATGCCAGCACAATTCGCACTGAGTGGACCAGATTTGCCACTCTTAGAGGCTATTCAGATGCAGCAAAGGTGGATATAGTTTCTATGGCACAGGAGGACCCACTTTTGTGGTGGAATTGTCATGGTTCGAAATCTTTGACCACCACTCTAGCTATTCGTCTGCTATCCCAGGTTTCCAGTTCTTCAGCTGCTGAGAGGAACTGGTCTACATATAGCTTCATCCACTCTCTTAAGAGGAACAGACTTACCTCTAAGAGAGCAGAGAAGCTTGTGGCTGTACACAGTGCTTTGCGTCTCATGGACCGCAAGACAATTGTGTACAAGGAGAGTCCAGCGGCACGATGGGATGTGGAGCCAGAGGAGCCTTCACAGATTGATGAGGATGATCCTACCACTTCAGATGCAGGGCTGGTTGGTGTGAGCTTGAGGGATCTTGACCATGTGGAGTCCAGCAGTTCCAGTGATGGGGAGTTTGGAGATGATTAGAGGCCTCCATTCACTACATTTTGAGTTTCGACATTTTGGCATTTTGTCTTTTCAGTTTTCATTTTGTAATGCTACTTATTGTAATGAACTAATGATGAATCATGTAATCAATTAATCATCTTTATAGACTTTGTCATATCATCATATCTCATATGACATCAGATATTTATATTTGGGGATATAAATTTATAATAGAAATCTCCAATTTGACAATTTCATTTGTCAAATTTTATTTAGCAATTAGCATTCAAATATCTTCGTATTTAGATTTAGTATTTCAAATTTTGCCATGTTATAATTTTAAATTTTAGTATTTTACTAATTTCCTATAGTTTCATTTGAAATGTAATTCTTATACTGCTATACTATTATACATCTTTTCAAAACTAGTTTTTCAAGTACTATAAGTATATGTATAACTATATCAGCGCCACCCCCCCGCCGCCGTCCCCCCGCCGTCCCCAAACTAAGGCCCTTTGTCCCCCCGCCTCCGAAACGCGTTTCCCCGTCCCCCCGTTTCCCCGTCCCCCAGGCCCATGGAACACTGTAAAATGCTGAGAGGCTCCAAAATCGATGCACTATGCAGATGATTTCACACAATCTGCTGGTCGTTTGGCCATCAATGCATAAGAAGTAGACGGCTAGTCAAACTGCATAGATGCCATCCTTGCTATTTTCCAAGAGCACGAAAAACATGGTAAAGCCTGTGATCAGCTAGCACTAAACCCTAGATAATCAACTGGCACAACTCCCACAATTTTGAAAAAAAACATCTAAAATGAGGCTGAGAAAAGCAAGATTTTTTCAAAAAAAACTTCAAAAGCTCTTCAAAACACCTTAGAAAATCTGAAAAATCAGGCCACAAATCTTTGAATAGCAAAACCCTAGGTCAACCACAAAAAAGAAGCAAAAACCCGTCATTGGAAATTTGCAAAAATCTCCAAAAATCTGCAAAACCCTCAATTTTTATTTTTAAAAAAATAAGAAAAAAAACTTCTGAAAATTTATAAAAAATCTTCATCAGCTACGAATTTTTATTTCTCATAATATTCGCCAAAAATGAGCCTATACTCTAATGCCATGAAATGATAATTGATATTCAATATTCATTATTTACAAAGGAGCGGAAAACCCCTTATATAAAGAATTACAAGATGATGTTTCTAAAAAGAAACAATCTTTAACTAAAGAGCAAATAACAGAAAGTTACTAAAAGCTAACTGAAGAAAACTAAGTTAACTAAAAGCTAAGGTGACCATTAAATATTAGAATAATACTTTAATAATTTCATGTGTTTTCCATGTTAAAATAGTGGACTCAAAATCCTTGAACCCATAATCTTGGGAAATGTTATATGATTAACCAAGTAGTGATCTTCTATTTGACTACCAAGGGCCTAAAGCATTTGCATATCTTACATCTATTATCTCCAAACTTTGGAGTCTTTCACATACTCTTGAAAGTTCACTCAGCACCAACTCATAATAATCTAGCTATTTGAATCAGTTTTTTTGAGATACAACTCAAAAAGTTAGTAAGAGTAGGGATAGAAAAATAAAATTTAAAAAGGTTCATTTTGCTTCTGTTACTTTTCTAGCCAAAGCATTGGATCACAATTCCCTATAACCCATTTCAAAATTTGTAGAATACCATATCTTTTATACTCTCAATAATCCAACTAGAATGCATCCTTCTCATTCAATCCAAATAAAAATTAATATAATCCAGCATATAACATTATACAAGAAGGCTTGTTTTACTTTTTCTCTAAGAATAGAAGTTAAGTATCCCATGGAAGTTAGAAAATTTCCTCCACATCTTCTCATTAGAGCTTATTTTTTAAGTTCTACTGATTAACGTTTTATTATATCATGCTAAACTATATCTATCTGCAAAAAATCTAAACCCTCTGAAAGGACAAAAAGATGTAGATTGAAAGCAAGCAATGAAGTACAAATGATATGGAAACCATTTCTTTTCTCTCATTAAAATGTGTAAGGAGAGTACACATTTTATATTCTGTATCAACTATTATTGAATCCACTCAACGAGAAAGTCTTCAGGACAGAGACATGATAAAGGTAGATTGAAAAGGGAACATATTACAATGGCAAGCATTTCTAAGTCAGTAATACACTTTTATAATGTTATAAATTCAATTTTCAACCATTCTATGAAAATAGAACATAGATATAATTTCAAAATATAATAAACTGAAGACAACAGATTGTTTATATCATTATTCTACTTACTATTTCAGTGCAAGTTCCACCTGCAATTTGATCAAGTCTTGTTTGATGTTTCAAGAGAAATGGCCGTAAATATCTCACATATAGTTGTCCTGAACCCTGTTAACATGCATACCAAATGTCAAAAAAAAAAAAAAAAAAAATCATAAATTTGACAGTTATCCAAAATACAACTCAGGTAATGAAGATATGTTACAGTTTCAGTTAGAGGACAATGGTTCTATTTGTTCCCATCAAATTTCTAACGGCACTTACCTGCAAAAAGTTGTTCTTAGGTGTCCACTAAATCTACAGCATATTGCAATTCTAGAGTATACATAAACCACAAATATTGCAATTCTAGATCAATGTCACCTACTCACAATGACTTGTTCAGTTAGTATAGGTTGGCACTGCTAAAGCATACAATCCCTAGCTACAAGTGGACATTTTGGTCAACAAATTAGTCCCTAGAGTCATGAGCTATGTCACAAGGTTTGCCAACTTTTACTGTATGAATTTCAAAATTGAGCAAACTCTAAAAGAATCTTAAAACTCACTCTAATTTGCCCTAAAATTCATACAGAATAGGACTCCAGATTTTTTAGTTAAATTATATTAATGATTTTAATTTAGAATTTCTATTTCTTCTATAAAATGAAAACTCACAACATGTAAAAACACATCACGAGCTTCACTATGTGCTTATCAATGCTTCAAATTACTTTCAACATGAGTTGGAAAACGGTGTGTTGGTTGCATTGGTGAGTCAGTGATAGCAGCAGCTTTCTGTAGACATGATGCACATGTTTCAGGACCAATCTCTGAAAATTGTTAGGTCCAGTCAAGCTTTTGAATTCGTGCTATAGTGAGAGAAATACCTTGATTTAATAAATCAATGGAGTCTGGACCTGTGAGGCTGTGAGTGCAACAACAGTTCACTGATTGAAGAGCTTACAGAAATGTGTTTGGCGAGGGAAGAGAGGTCTAAGGGCATGAGTTCTGCGCTCAGGAAAAGAAGAGTTGCAGGTGTCAGGCAAGAGTTTCAAGTAGGGAATGATCTTTTTTTTGTTTAAAACTTTTGTTTGCATTTTAGGTTAGGTCAAGTTTTATTTTATTTTATTTTTGTTTTATTGAATTTAATATATTAAATTTAATCTATAACTCAATCGCACACAATTATTGTTTTTATTTTATTTGTTTCATTTTTTAATTGGTAAATTGAGATCATGGGGACCGCACCATTGCTAAAATGAGGGAAAAAATATAAGATGCATCAGACCCATAAATAGGGGTGCATTACAATTATAAGACTCCAATAAGTCAAAAATGGAGACTCTGTGATGATTCTCTGTGAACTAATTTTGAAGAATTCTTGCCCAATTTGTCACAAGATCGGATGTGCACATTGTGTAGAGTTCAATCCCTTTTTATTGCATTATTCTTTTTCTTTAGAACGATTGTGCATGGTCCCATAGCATTTTCATCAGCTGAGGGTGACTGAAGCCTAATAAGATCCAAAAGCTTTAGTCACTAGACCATTCTCTAAATAATTTATTGAGGAAAAATTAAAAATCTCAGTTATGGCAAGATCTTTTGATGTTGATGCCAACATTTGTACCAGAGAGGATTTTTGCTTAACTGGGGAGATATTCATTTTCTTTGGATAAGTCTCCAGAGGATTTTTGCACTTTTAGGTGGTGTTAGCAACCCCTCAATTATCTCTTAAGCCTCCCCAAGCAAACATTCAATAGTCAAATGGTGGGAAAGAGCTTCTTTCCACCATAAACCTTGACCGTCCCATTTGTATTTAATGTTGGGGGAATTAACAGCAATGTGTCCAGTATCAAAACACTTGCAGCATCAAAAGAGTAGCCCCTCATAGTCCAAGGCTTGTGCCTAGCTACAATTTGCTACTTTTAAAATAATATCCACAGAAAGATATTCTGTGATATCTAGTTCAATCAAGATCCAGGCAAAAATTGTGCGGATGAAGTCAAAGGTATCTGTATCTGATGTTAGGAAGCAACCCAGCAAATTTTGAATGGCTTCCAAACATGAGTCAATCCAAAACTGAAGTGGAACGTTTGGGAGGCATAACCATACCAGCATAATACTAAATGATTTTGTTGAGGGGTTGAAATCAGGATGCCATGGTTTCAACATCAGCGCATGTTGGCTCCAAAACCAGAGGCAATTGCACAAAATATTGTTTTGATCCTAAAAGTTGTTGAAAACCACAAGCACGAGGGTATATTTCAATATTACCTGTCAGAAAGGGGCAGTAGTTTTCAGTCAACCACTTGTGCAAGTCTAGAAGACCAAGCCAGGCCGAAGAAGTTAAATCTGCCAATTAATTAGTTTGCTACATAGAATTCTTCCCACTCAACAATTTCATCTTTTATAGCACTGCCAAATTCCAAAGAGAGGGAATTTCCACTCGTTGTGGGGGCTTGGCTACCATATGGGTGACTCCTAGTTGAGTTGCAATAGAATCAGTGTAATGTCCCCTTTTTAGTAGGCTCATGTTTTGTGAATGGTTAGCCTATAATTATGACCCTCATAGGCTAATAAGGATGGTTAGGGGGTCTTTTGAGGATTGTATTATCTCTGGTGTTTAGTGGCATTCAGTTTTGGCTTTCGTTTAGCGTTCACAAGGCTCCAGTTGCTATACTTACTATTTATCGTAAGTTAGAGGATGGTTGTGAGGGACCCTTAGTATATTTAGTATGGCACTTGGTCATCTTGAGATTTACAAAGTTTAAATGGCTTAAAATAATATTTAATTATTAAAAAGGGTATTATAAAGTTATAACTTAAGGTTATAACTTGAGGGTCAATTCATCATTAAAAAGGGGGCCATATTATTAATTAAATATTGGGCGCTAACTCCAAAGTATTTTACGAAATATCAAAAGATGCAAAGAAAATAACATTTTAATATTATTAAATGTGCCTTCTTCGAGAAATTTGACTTTCTCAAGAAGGCTTATATATTTTACTTTGGAGTCTTTTTACATTCATTGGATTGAGCATTTTGGAGTTGATGAACATTTTTGTCTGAGAGAGGAAGCCAAGGGTTTCTGAATTAGTTAGCCATTGGAGAATGTTCACTCTTCAGTGTTGCAGCCATTTGAGGTCGTGAAATATCCATTGAATTTCGCATTTGGGGAGAGCTTCCTACAGAGGTTATATTTGTGCTTAAATGTGAGGAATTTCATCTAGGGTTTGAAGGATTGGACGAGATATCTACAGCAGACCTAGAGATTATTTATTGGCAGCCATTCTATAAAAGATTTTAAATGTTTAATTGCTGCTACAGTAACGCGTGAATAGTAGCGTGTGTACAGTAACTCTACAGTGTTTGAGCTTATTGGTGTAGATTTTTGCAAGTTAAAAAGATGCTTTTATTTCAGATTTGAATGACTGATTACATACAACAAATACCTTCAGTTGACAGCATTTTGTATTGAGTTTGTGAAGGGTTTAATCTGCTGCAATGCCGTACAGTTGCAGCTTGGGACATCTTTTACCTAGGGCAGAACGCCTCAAGTTAAGGCCAGATTCCTCCTCTACTAGTGGTGGTTGGGATATTTATTGATCGCAGCAACATTAAATGGTGGGACAAATCAGTAATTAGTCTGCAGAAATAAATCAAGGGTTTCAAAGTAAGTGAAATCTGCTTTTCCAGTTTGCTATTATATGATCAGATTTTTATCTTATTTTTGGTGGCGGCTGAGTTGGATCAAGTTTGCGGCTTCATCAATATCACATTCGAAGTTGCACACTCTTCTCAACATAGGAGGCTGCCATTCTTCAGGTTCTTAACATAATTGCATTTTAATCAGTTTATTCAATTTTCTGTAGTTGCTTATGTTAAATTTAATGATCAGATTAATGCACAGAATTTAATTCAAAAATCAGACACAAAGACACAGCAGATACCCTGGGAAAACCCTCCTCTCGAAGGAGAAAAACCCAGCAACAATATATCACTTATATATTGATATGTAAACACAAGAGTTTCCTTTACAAAGGCTGATATGAAGGCCAATAATAGGCACCACAAACTGATGCAAATACAGCAACACGATGATGTAAATCTCAGTGATAATACACAGCCTTCTATCAAGAATCGATCTGCACTTGAATACAAACTCACACTTGAACTTGTGATGAACTACGAACTGAATATGAATGAAATGATGAACAAATGAAACACCATCAATTATATATACAATGCAAAGGGAGACAACTCTTCAAGATAATAAGTCGGCCTCATTCAAGAGGCATGTTTCTTGAATGCAAGAGGTCGGCCATAAACAAATCACAACTCTTCATAACAAAATGATGTCGGCCTTCATTGAATCGCACCTTCATAAGAAATCGTGCCTCTACAATATTTGAATCAAGGTCGGCCTTGATAGAAGATCAAGCCACTTCATTAAATCGCAATATATATAAATTAGATAGTCATAGGCTATTATCTAATTTATTCAATATGTAAGGAAGATGGGTTGGAAGTAGAGACCGACGTTGTACATGAACATCAACACTCCCTCTCAACTAGGGAGAATACTTCTAGCTGCACAAGACATATCACCTCAACGTGATGTCTACCACAATGGCTACAACCAAATGTGGAAAGGAAGAATATCACCTCATCGCAATATTAGATATCACCTCAACATGATATCAACCATAATGGCTACAACCATATATGGTATGTACAAGAGTTCATGACTTGCACGATGTTGTCACCTCAACATGAATTTTCACCATGGCTCTCCCAGAGGGTGAAACACTAGTACAAAAATCATCACAGATTCTCTCACGTGATGCTGTCATGGAGTCACACACATGACATCCACCATGGTTCTCTCAGAGGGTGGAATCAAGGGATTTCACCTTGAACTTCTCTTACCTAGAAGAACTCATTAATCAAGGGATTTCACCTCGAACTTCTCTCACAGAGAAGAACTCATTAATCAAGGGATTTCACCTCGAACTTCTCTCACAGAGAAGAACTCATTATAGGCTATCACTAATACTAAGACTCTTTTTCAGTTAAGGCTGGATTCTCCACCATACCAAGCTCATCTTGAAAGTACACACTTTATCCTGGAGAGAGGCTTGGTGAGAATGTCTGTCGTCTACTCATCAGTGTTGATATACATCAACTATATAGCCTTCCTCAATACCATATCTCTGATATAGTGGTATTTGATCTCAACATACTTGGTTATGTCATGAAACACAGGATTGACAGAAAGCTTCACACAACTCTGGTTATCACAATGAATGATAGTAGGGTCTATTGATTGTTCAAACAATCCTGCAAGGAGCGTACGAAGCCACACTGCTTTCCGAACTGCCATACAAGCTGCAATATATTTTGCCTCTACTATACTCAAAGCTACAGATGACTGCTTCCTTTTGAACCAAGATATCATAGCTGATCCCAAACTGAAGCAACAACCAAAAGTGTTCTTCCGACCTGTGACACATCCTGCCCAATCAAAATCAGTATAACCATGCAACTCCAAGTCAACATATGAAGAATATCTCAACCCATATCCAACTATGCCACGCAAGTATCTCAGGACATGTTTAGCTGCAACAAGATGTATCTGTCTCAATTCACACATGAACTGACTAAGTGCACTCACAGCATAACAGATATTTGGTCTAGTGTTAACTAGATACATCAAGGACCCAATCAACTATCTGTACATTGTAGGATCCGCCATGTTTGAACTAGCTGCAACCTCCTTCAATTTATGTAGGTTGCTCTCCATAGGTGTAGACATGGATTTGCAATCTATCATACCAAACCTCTTAAGTACATTAATGGTGTACTTCCTTTGACTTAGAATCATCACATCTGCTTTCTGCCAGACTTCTAAACCAAGGACGTAGTGTATAAGTCCAAGGTCTTTCATCTCAAACTCAAAGGCCAACTCTTTCTTACAATTCATGATTAAGTGCTCTTCTCTAGTAACAATCAAATCATCAACATATAAAACCAAAATCAATGCTTCACCATCAATTACCTTGAAGTACAGGTTGGAGTCAACATCATTCTTCAAGAAGCCCAAACTTGAAAGGTAACGATCAATTCCTTCGTACCATCCACGAGGAGCCTACTTAAGACCATACAAGGCCTTCTTCAGCTTGCAAACATGAGACTCCTTCCCATGTACCTCGAACCCATCAAGTTGCTTGATATAGACTTCTTCCTTGATCACACCATTTATAAAGGCTTTCTTCACATCCATTTGATGAATCTTCCTTCCTCTAAATGTTGCAATGGCAATGATGGTCCTGACAAAAGTATAGCAAGCAACAGGAGCAAAAGTTTCTTCATAATCAACTCCCTCTTTCTGAGAGAACCCTCGAGCCATGAATCTTGCCTTGTACTTCTCTATGCTCCCATCAGCCGCATACTTGATTTTGGAGAGCCATTTCGAAGATACCACAGATTCGACTTCGGGACTAGAAACAATGTCCCAAACATCATTCTTGAGAATTGATTGGTACTCCTCTGACATAGCATCTCTCCAAACCTGTTGACTAGAAGCTTCCTCCACACTAGAAGGCTCAGATTCAATAATCTAACTCATCAAGGCAACATAACTGGAGAACTTATGTGGCCTTTTACTTTCTTTGAATGTACCTCTAGGAGCTGCGAACCTCTCAACCTCTTGCATAGTTTGCCTAGCCCAAAGAGGTCTCTTTCTTCTAATCACAATATCTGTAGGCCCATCAGTAGGTTCCAAGGGCTCAACTGGATCAACATCTTCCTTCAGTTTTGAAGTCTCCCTCTAAATCTCAAAAGTATGGTCAACTTCCATATCCTGAGGAGACTCATCATACTCAATCTCCACATGAGTTCCCTTGGATCTTCTAAATGCAACATCTTCCTCGAATGTGACATCTCTACCGATCTCAATCAATTTCTCACCTGGAATATATATCCTGTAGGCTTTTGATGTCTCACTGTAGCCCACAAATATTCCATTCTTGCCAGAAGATTCCAACTTAGTTCTCTTTTCTTTTGGAACATGAACATAGCCAGGACATCTAAAGATCCTCAAATGACTAACCTCGGGCTTCTTCCCTGTAAAGGCTTCTTCCGGACTCATATTCTCCAAGACCTTGTGAGGACTTCTATTCCAAACATATACTGCAGTCCTAGAAGCTTCAGCCCATCAAAAGGTTTGCAGATCCTGGTCATGAATCATGGCTTTCGCTGCTTCCACAATCATCCTATTCTTTCTCTCTGCAACACCATTTTGTTGAGGAGTATAGCGAACACAAAACTCCCTCTTAATCCCAACATCAACACAGAAATTTTGAAAGCTACCAGAGGTGTATTCTCCTCCATTATCAGATCTAAAGATCTTGATTCTTTTACCAAAAAGATTCTCTACTAGAGCTTTGAACTCTTTGAACCTTTCTAACAGTTCCTTAGATTCTTTAGTTTTCAAAAAATAGATCCAAGTCTTTCTAGAGTGATCATCAATAAAAAGAACTTAATACAAGAAACCACTCGAACAAGGAACAGACATAGGCCCACATAAATCAAAATGAATAAGGTCTAAAATACACTTAGATCTACTCTCTCTACTATGGAAAGGAGCTTTTGAATCTTACCCATAGCACATCCTTTGCAAGTTCCTTCATGCTCTTGATTGAACTTAGGAAGTCTCGTGACCATCTTCTCCATGATAGGTAAGGCTCGGAAGTGAAGGTGAGCCAATCTTCGATGCCATAGATCACATAGGCTTGAGGCATCATGAACTAATGCTTGTAGAGGATGCGTACATAGCCTATAGAGGCTTTCATGTCTAACACCAATTACTTGAGCATCCTTGAAACTGGAATTCTCCATCCACACAAGAACTTTTCCTTTGGAGAAGGCAGCTTGATATCCTTTATCTTCTAGAGCTGAAATGGAAATGAGATTGCGCTTGATTCCTAGAACATAAAGAACATCTCTCAACTGAAGTGTAATGTTGGAATCCAAATGAAGAGTAGAGGTCCCAATCCCTTTCACGGAGTAGCCAACATCATCTCCGATAATAACTTGTTCGGAAGAATCTTTCTCCACCAAACTTGATAAGTGCTCCTTAAATCCGGTAATGTGTCGAGAACCACCACTGTTGATCAGCCAAGTGTTGGTATCTATAGGTACATTGCTTGACAATGCTGAATAGAACAAGTATTCACATGAATCCTTCTGTGGAGAAGCATCATCAACATCTGCAACAGTGGCTTGTTGCTTAGGTCTAGATGGACAATGCTTAGCAAAGTGGCCAAACTTATCACACCTAAAGCATTGAATCTTGGACATGTCTCTCTTCTTCTTGAAGGAGGGGGCATCATCATTTCCCTTATCTCAATTCCTCTTGAAGAAAACTTTTTTTCCATCTTTTCCTTTCTTCTTCAAAGCATGGGAGGCAAGAACATGAATATCTTCATTCTTTGAACTTTGACCAATGCCTCTAGCCACCAACCTTGATTCTTCTTGAATGCAGTCTACCCTTAGATGATCAAACTTAGGCAATTTTCATCTTGCGTTGATTCCTTGAATATAGGGTTCCCAAGACAAAGGAAGACCATTAAGAGCAAGCAT
This sequence comes from Sequoia sempervirens, assembly GCA_007258455.2. NCBI lineage: Eukaryota > Viridiplantae > Streptophyta > Pinopsida > Cupressales > Cupressaceae > Sequoia > Sequoia sempervirens. The sequence goes on from VDFB02265287.1 coordinate 92,795, forward strand.
GGTCAAGTCTTTGTCGTCAACCATATGGCCAATTGTAGAGAGTTGATCTCTCAATTCTGAAATCCTCATGAAGAATCCAATCACTGATTCTCCTTTCGCCATCTTCACATGGTGTAGTTGTTGCTTCAGTGCAAGTGCCCGGTTGGTATTGTTGATTTCGTACATTTCTTCCAATGTTTTAAACATGTCTCTTGCCGTCTTCAATTTAGAGACAATAGGAACGATATGATCCGCAACGGAATCAACCACCATTTTCATTGCCTTGATATCTTTCTTCTTCCACTACAACTTCTCTTCTTCCTCCTCGGGTTCAGGAACATTTGTCTCTACAAACTCACCCAAGTCATTCTCTTGTAAGGTAAGCATGATCCTGAATCTCCATGATGTGAAATTGGATGCTCCTTCGAGTCTATCCTCAATCTTCAGCCCATTCACCATCTTGACTAAGGTAGAGATAGACAAAGAAATATAAATAAGAGAATAGAGTATCGCTATAAGGACAAATCTGATCTCGATCTCCTCAAACCCGCTCTAATACCATGTTAAATTTAATGATCAGATTAATGCACAGAATTTAATTCAAAATTCAGACACAAAGACACAGCAGATACCCTAGGAAAACCCTCCTCTTGAGGGAGAAAAACCCAGCAACAATATATCACTTATATATTGATATGTAAACACAAGAGTCTCCTTTACAAAGGCCAATATGAAGGCCAATAATAGGCACCACAAACTGATGCAAATACAGCAACACAATGATGTAAATCTCAGTGATAATACACAGCCTTCTATCAAGAATCAATCTGCACTTGAATACAAACTCGCACTTGAACTTGTGATGAACTACGAACTGAATATGAATGAAATGATGAACAAATGAAACACCATCGATTATGTATAGAATGCAAAGGGAGACGACTCTTCAAGATAATAAGTCGGCCTCATTCAAGAGGCGTGTTTCTTTAATGCAAGAGGTCGGCCATAAACAAATCACAACTCTTCGTAACAAAATGATGTCGACCTTAATTGAATCGCACCTTCATAAGAAATCGTGCCTCTACAATATTTGAATCAAGGTCAGCCTTGATAGAAGATCGAGCCACTTCATTAAATTGCAATATATCTAAATTAGATAGTCATAGGCTATTATCTCATTTATTCAATATGTAAGGGAGATCGGCTGGAAGTAGAGACCGACGCTGTACATGAACATCAACAGCTTACTCAGATTTATAAACCATAAATAAGCTTGAAATGCCAAGAGTCTTGGCTTTATGTAATCAGTCCATATATTTCAGTCAATAAGAGGAGTTATAAGTTGCATCTTATCAATGGCCTTTATGCATTTGCTGTGATATTCATTTTCAGTTTGCAAGACAATTGTTTGCCTTAATGCCACTCGGTTAGAGTTGCTCATATTACGCTCTTTAGGTTTTATGCGAATGGTTTGTCAAAATTATAGTTGGCTGTAGGTGCATGTTTAAAATAATAAATCTGCATTTCATAGAATTGCACCACCATTTTAGATTATTGTTAGATTCATTAGTGAGAAGTTTCAATCTTTGTGGCAAATTCAAACAAGTCCCGGAATCCAGAGAAAGACAAGTTCTTACAATCAGCCCTGATATGAACAACCACACCATTAATTGGGCCCAAAGAATTGTTGCAACCAATATAATTGTAAGGTGAGTCTCTAAAAGGGATGTTGCAAGTGTCAAAATTCCCAAATCTGGAATTCTTCTTTGACATCCTTGAACCCAACGCTAGGAAATCAAATATGGCACAACCTAATTTGTTCTTTTGTTGCCTTGTGCCATGACCAGTTGTAGGGCAGTTGTAGGGTTCTTCCATTGCTCTGAGTTTGGAAGTGCTGCTTTATGGTCCTTTGAGCTAGGGTTTATCATGGCATCCTTAAAGGAATGTTCTAAAATTGACAGAGGGTGGGGATTCCAATCACCAGCATTGCATTTGATTCCTTCTGCAGTTTGTAGTCACCATTGGCCGCCAACACTCCATTGCCCAGCACCTCACGATCGATTCTCCAAAGTCCTCAATTTTCACAAACCCTACTATCAGCAATATTTGGGAGCACCATCACTATGCACAAAATTATTTATTTAGTTTTTTATTCAATATGTCAAATATTATATATTAGATATATTATACTTGAAAAAAAAAAATTAGTTCAATATATTTTAGCAATTTAAAACAATTTTGTGCGTTTATTACCTATATATTTTTAAAAATTCAAATTTTATATTATGAAAATTTAATAATATTTTTTTTTTTCAAATTTTTCATTGTCGAACTTATCTGAATTTTATCTCTGCCGAACTCAGACACAAACACGAACCTTGCAACAAAGGTTATGAGCAATCTACCCTTGAGCTTGTGAATGATGTTTGATGTAATCAACACAATGAAACTTCTGAATGATGTCTAATGTAATCAATACAATGAAATTTTTGAATGACGTATGATGTAATCAAAATAATGTAACTTTTGAAAATGGCCAGCTAAACCATTTGATCTGTAACTTTGAATTAATGTCATATTTTCCTTGCTCTCGAACTCTTTTTGAAGATTCCTTTTGTTGATAACCCAATATCCCCGTGAACCAAAACCCTGTGATGATGGATGAAAACCCACTAACATAAGAGTTTAATGTTGTATTCATTCTGGGAGATATATGAGATACAGAGTACATTGAACTAATTTGTAATCAAAGAAAATTTGCAAGTTCAAACACAACTTTATCATGTATTCATGTATTCATCCAATTAAAGATAGTGTTTTTAAGTGTGTGTCTTTTCAAAAAATTGTAAAATGCAAATTATTTCCTTATTTTAAGGAGAAATGAGACAACAATCCAGCAAACTAAGTAGATGGAACAATAAACAACCATGTGAAAGATACATTCATAATATTGTGAAAATATTATGAAAGAAATGGTGAAAATAAGCTAAAAAAAGTTGTGCAAAAACCTTAAGGCATGGATACATACACAGCTAGGTGAAAGCTGAAGCCAAATTAGGAATGCAAGCTTTGCATGGTAATAAAGAGGAAACCTGCAGATCAGAAGCATCAAATCGAATGTTAGACTAAAAGCTCTTGGATGGCAACTACAGAGGAAAAAAAAATTCATTTTATTTGATGCACAGTATCATTTTGTTCATCATCCTGAGCATGGGAAAGCATGAAGTATTAAAGAAGAATTTTTAGAAAGAAAATATGAAACAGCCATTACCCATGGTTCTATTTAACCAGTGAAGTTAACTTTACAATTCACAGCTAATCAGAGAAATCCTCACCATTGAAACAGAAATAAAGGATTACTACAGAAATTTAGCAATCGGTAACACAAAGTTACTAAGAGAATTGCAAAAAGCCAACTCAATTTACTAGTGTTAAACATTAAACCTCGGGTGCCAAAAAGACTCTACAAACTACAAACTATATACTTTTACTGAATGCAGCAAGAAACAGTAACATTATTTCTGCATTATGTTATCAAGCAGTAGCATCACTAAGCAAAACCAACAAAAGTACAGTTGTCCAGTGTTTTGACATTACACAATAAGGGGTTAGGAATCCTCCTGATTTAGGCCAAAAAAAGAAAATATCCAGGGTGTAGGTTACCAAACACCTAAGAAGGCTCAAAACTAAAATGAAATTACTTGCACCAGAGAAGAATATAATAGGTAATAAGATGCAATTACTTGATAATAATAAGCCACTTTAAAGGGGCAACCTTCAAAAATCTTCAATAAGAAGAAAATTTGAAATATGATAATCAAATATTTATTATTAACCATTACCTCCTCTATATACCCTACTTATGCCATGGAGGCTACCTAGGCCAACCCTATTACTAATATGAAGTTACAGAAATGACCATATGACTTAATTAAAGGTTATGCCAGTCCCATGCCAGCCACACATATCCGAAAACAAACTATAGGTTAACGGCATATAATGCCTATCCCCTTAAAACCAATGTTGTCTTCAATATAGTCGGTCTCGAGATACTTCTACAAGAACACTTCATCCTCCCTTGTCGCATCTTCACTAGCCAGATTCTTCCAGTTAATCAAATACTTTGTAATTGCTCCCATCCGCAACCTCTTAATGTGCACCTTAAGGAAATCTTGAGGTTATAAAATGATTTTGCCCTCTTCATCGAGCTCTGGTAATTCTATCTTAGTTGAAACTCTTTGCCCAATAACCTTCTTAAAGCAGAAAAGATGGAAGACCAAATGTATTTTCACTCACTGAGGTAACTCCAATTTGTATGCTACACTGCCAATCTTCTGGAAGACTTGATAATGGTTATAATACTTGAGTGAACAAAAAAAATTGTTCTGTTATTTCAATGGCATCTGCTTATACAGTTGTAATCACACGAAGACCCAACCTCCTACTTTAAAATTTCTTTCACTACAAAGTTGATCAGCTTGCTGCATCAATTCATTGTGTGTCATTGGCCAAGTAGCTCTTGCTAGTGTTGAATATGTTCTTTAACTACTAAAATTTTGATTGTACCCTAAAAGAAGAGGTGATGGATGGTGCATGGTGGATGGTACCCATATATTGCCAAAAACGGAGGCATTTTGGATGAAGTGTGGAAAGAAGTGTTATACCACCATTCTATTAGTGGCAACCATTGTACCTGCTCTCCTATTTAAACAATAGAGATAACCCTCCAAGCGCTTGTTCACCATCTCATTTTGTTTCTCCATTTGGGGATGATATGACGGGCTATGAGCGAACAGAGTACCCAAGCATGAGAATAAAACAGTTTAAAAATCATTAGTAAATATAGGATTACAATCATTTACTATGAGTTTTGGGGTCCCATGCAACTTCTAAATGGTATCCTTAAATGTTGATGCTAAAGTACTTGCTCAAATGGATGTGACAAAGCACAACATGTGCATTATTGGTGAATCCACAACAACCAAAATGACATTTTTTCCTTCAGACTCATACGAACTTGTGATGAAATCCATGGAGACATCTTCCCACCTTTGGTTTAGAATAGATAAAGGTTGTAGAAGACTTGGAATCTTAATTGTCTCCCCTTATTTTGTCAACATACCATGCATTCTACCACAAATTTCTAGACACCCCTTCCCGAAAGAAATCTTGCTTGATTCTATGATGTCTTCAAGAAGCACCTACTGAAGCATGGAGCTCTACCATAACCTTATGCCTTAAGGGTTGAGTTCTCACACATGTACATATTTGTTTGTGTACTATAGAGCATCTCCTTTCCATGAAAATTTCTTTGACACTCTTTAATCCTATTGGAGCTTCCAAATGATATTTTGTGTATCTATGTCCTTCCATTCTTCTCATGCCTCATCCACCTAATCTAGTGACTCTATGGATCCATTCCTCCTAGAAACAATCTACCACAACTTTCTCCTTTCCTTTCTCATATATGATCTCAAAGTCATATCCCAACATGTTCATGACCCATTTATGTTGTTCTTGTAATGACATCATCTATTCCAAGAAGTATGAAACTATTATGATTGATCTTCACCTTAAATTGTCTTTCCATCACATATGCTCACCATTGTTTGACATGATGAAAGACAGCCATCATTTCCTTCTCATAAGGAGGCTTCAACAAATTCTCACCTTTGAGTCGATCATTCTCAAATGCAAGGTGTCCTTCTTGTATGAGTACAGCTTCTATGCCATACTCTAATGCATCACATTCCACAATGAAGATTTTAGAAAAATCAAGGATAGCTAGAAATAGAGTGGTGCACATGGCTTTATTTAATTTCTCAAATGCCTCAATGGTTACCTCATTCCATTAAAAGGTGTCCTTCAATAAAGCTATGAGTGGTGTTGTTATTCTATTGTATTTTTTTACAAATTGGCAAAAGTAACCTACAAGCCCTAAGAAACCCCATAGGTTCTTGATGGTCCTAGGCACTTTCCACTTACAATGGCTTTGATCATGTGAGGATCTACCTTGATGCCCTCGTGCAAAACAATGTGACCTACATATTCCACCTCTTTGACTCCCAAGGCACACTTGGATGGCTTAACATAAAGCTAATGATGTTCCAGAGTGTCAAAATCCTAATTCACATGACATAATTGTTCCTCCCAAGCTTTGATATATATTAAGATTTCATCAAAAAATACCAAAACATTTTTTCATAGAATTGGCTTAAAGACAAAATTCATCAAACTTTCAAATGTAAATGGCACATTTGTGAGCACAAAGGGATCACCAAAAATTCATTGTGGCCCTTATGGGTTCTAAAAGTTGTTTTACGTGTATCCTCATCTCAAAATTTTGATTTAATAATAACTAGAATAAAGATCAAGTTTGGTAAAATAAACAACACCACATAGCTCATCTAACAAATCATCAATTATTGGAATTGGAACTTTGATGATGTACTTATTGAGTTCTCTATGATCTAGCCAAATATACCAAGTGTCATATTTCTTGTGCACCCTCATCACTAGAAAGGAATATGCACTCAAACTATGCCTAATAATACTTGCCTCTAGCATCTCTTGTATCATCTTCTCAATCTTGTTTTTCTATACATATGCGTACTTGTAGGGTTTGATGTTGGGCAATTAGCTTTGTGGTCCTGATTGAATGGCATGATCATGATCCTACTTTGGCAAAAGTGCTTTCAGTATATCTCCAAAAAATATTGAGTGCTCATCAACAATTTCTTGTAGGTATGATGATGTAGGCACCTATGCTTGGTGTGCTTCTAAAGAAAACAGTTGTGCAACAAACCCATCTACTCTCTTATTAAGAATCTTTTGCATCTAATGAGTTGCAATTATATAATATTACATCATAAAAACTTTATAATATAATAAACTATTGTGATATGTTAATGGTATTTGATAAATATTATTAACATATTTAAATAACAACTATCATTGATACTTATAGTTGGTTGGTCAAGTATGCCTGGCCTTGGTTAGTTATTTACCAACCATCCTCATGTGTATATGTAGCATCCTCTTAGTAATGAATTGCTCATTCTTGCAAAAATCTATGTGCCTATATATGAAAATTCGAGATTGAGAATTCCATGAATCAAAGTGAAGATAGAAAGTAGAGGTGTGTTGAAGACTTCTTTTGAGGAATTGGTGAATTCACTTCAACAAGATAAGTAATTCATGATGAAACTTTAGACTCCTAAGACAATTAGGCCTCGCATCTCAACAAAAGTGAAAGCAACCTAAACTTCAAAGCTATGCTCCACGAGGTTTCGGGGACGGGGAGTACCCGGTACGGTGGGACGAGTTTCTGGTACGGGGGTACTTTTGGGTCATTTTTTAGGGGAAGGCTGACAAAAAAATAGGGAAATTTTTAAAAATATAGAGAAATTTCAAAAGTTCATAGCATAACATTGATAAAGCATTCATTCTAGACATTGTATAAGCTTAATACATATCATTAGACTTGAATTGAGATTTCACATGAGAATTGACAAACAAATTAACAAAGTTCAAATGCTTTTCATTATAAATGTGCATACATATCATATAAAAGTCTGATAATTATAACCAAAATGCCCAAAGGCTCCAAGTCTCAACTATGAAATGACATGATAAACATAAAACTAAGAAAATATATCGCTGTCCATGGTCCCTAATCAGTAGAAGGTAGGTCTAAATCAGCATCGCCCTCGCCATCAGAGCTCGAATCTAAGTCAGTGTCAGTGTCCATGTCAATAGAAGGATCTGCCTCAACCAATGGAACACCAACCAATCCCTCATGTGCATCCTCCTCCTCAATCTGCATAGCATCTTCGGGATTAACATCCCAACGTAAGGCTGGAGTCTGACGATACTCACTAGACTGGCGATCCTGTAAGCACAAAGCACTGTGTACTGCCACCAACTTCTCCGATCGTCTAGAGGTAAGGCAGTTCCTCTTGACTGATTGGATGAAGCTATATGTGGACCAATTCCTCTCTGCAGCAGAGGAACTGGCAACCTGTGAAAGAAGGCGAACAGCAAGTAATCTCAACTCTGGTGCATCCTTCCCATGCCACGTCCACCATCCAATAGGGTCGGTTTGAGCCAATGTAGCTCTATCCATCCTCGCCTCTGGTTTGCCGAAGGTTGGACCACGAAGATTGGCAAATGCAAGCCATTGTGTGCGAAGTATGGTAGATTCCTCTGAAGTATACATTTTTGTAAGGGCCCTCATGAAGCCTTCTTTCACCTCTTCATCATGAGATGGAGCCACTCTCCCAGGCCTCGGTGCATACCATTTCGGATTGAGAGCATAGGCTGCCATATGAAGCGGGGTGTTCATAATGTCCCACCGTCGCGTCACAATGGGCCTAAGATGCTCCTCATAAAATGCCAAAGAAGGGTCCTTGCTATAAATTGCTTGCTTGACCTGTCCAAGCATACTATCAAAGGTCTCATAAATCTCTCCAAGGCTAGGAGAGTCAGTATCAGCATATCTAATCACTTGCACAATAGGCTGGATGAAGGAGCATACATAACTGCAAGTGCAAACAAGTTACAAAAATTAAAATCAGCTAGGCTACTAGCCTATAAATATTAAATAATAAAATGAAAATCAGCAATAATAAAATTTAATAATTCAAATTTCAAATAAATAATAAAATCAGCAATGCCAATTTTCTTACCTCATTGTGGACCACCAGTCATCATCAAGGATTTTTTGTTTCACCCTTTTTCCCTCCGCTATGCTTGACTCTTGCCATCTACCCCACTCTACATTGACCATCATTAATTGTAGAGCCTCTTGGACCTCAAGCATCCTCTCCAATAAAATGAAGTAGCTGGCATATCTAGTCTCCACGGGCTTGAGGAATTCCTTCCTCGAAAATGTTCTAAACAAAGCAAGTGAAGTCTGATGGTTGCAAATGAACATTTGCACCTCTCTAGCCTCTGCAACCACTGCCTTCACCCAATCTATCTTCCCAATGTCCTTCAAGGTATTGTTCAATGCATGCACGCAACAAGGGGTCCAAAAAATGTGCTTATAAGCACTCTCCACCATCAATCCAACTAATTTACACACACGAGCTGAATCGGTCACTACCTGGCAATGGCATATCATCGAGTTGATATGAGATTACTAGATTAGTATAGAATATAGATATCAAAATTTTAAATAACTAATAAGAAAATCAAAATAAAAAATAAGAAAGAAAGAAAATCAAATTAAATCATACCTGCACAACATTAGAGGCTCCAACCTCCTCTATAGCATCTCTCAAAATCTGAAATTGGAAGGTTGCATCCTTCCTTTTGCCTTAACAATCTACAGCTCTAAGAAAATAAGAGCCTGCTGTACTAGTGACAATAAGATTGATGAGTGGCCGATGTTTGATATCGGTCCACCCATCCATGATTATGGAGCAGCCATCTGTCAACCATGTTTGTCTCATATCCTCCATCAAAATACTCACCTTGGAGTACTCTTTATCAAGAAGGGTGGTGCGTAACTTAGTTTCTCCAGGTGGAACATATGAGGGACCAGCAACTACAATATCTTTGCACATTTGTTTAAAATATGGTGAACGTGAGACATGAAATGGTATGGCATTAGCATAAAAAAACTTGGCAATAGAGGAATCAGCCCCATCTTTTGTTGTAACATTAAACATATCAGCAACATTCATACTCCTTTTCTTTCCTCTAGTAGAATCATCTCCCGCATGAGAGTGAGAAGCTGAAGCAACATCTAGTGATGGTGTAAGCATTCCCATACTAGGCTGCAAACTCTCAATTGAAACCCCTTTACTTAATGCCTCCCCCTCCATATGCAATTTAGTTGCCTCAATTTTTTGTTGTTGGGTTATTTTTCTACACCCTTTCACCCCTTGACCACCAATCCACAAAAGATGGCAATAAACTCTTGTATAGCTGCCCCTATATTGTTTGTGGCACAAATGACACTCCCATACTCTACTACCCCCCGAATTTTTTTTCTTCTCTTTATCAACTCTTGTTGCAAATTGTAGTAGAGGTTTTTTGGGGTTAAATGGGCCTTTTGCCCATTTTTTGAGGATTTCAGATGGACATTCAAATGGGTTTGAACTTGCTGACCCTACTCCACTCCCACTCTCTGAACACCCCCCAATGTTTGCAGTTGCACTACCTCTATGTCTATTTCTTGTTCTTTGAGTTTGAGTTCTTTCTTGCATTTGGATTTCAATATCCTCACTTTCACTATCACTGCTGCTACTCATGGTTGTTTTCTAAATTTTTATGAAGTTTTTGATTTCAAAGAGCTGCAAGTTCAAAAAAAAAAGAAGTAAACACTAAATGCCCTTCCTATGTGTTGAAAAACTTAAAAAAATCTTGCAAAAATTAAAAACAAATAGCAAATACAAAACAAAGATGAAAAACATACCTCTAATATGTTGGAAATGATGCCCTAAGCTCCTCTTCAAACTGTTGTTCTCTCCTTCACTCAACTGCTCTCCTTTTGCTATGCTTCACTTCACAAGGCAAGAAGTAAAAATGAGTTGCTTTTCTCATTTTAGGCCACATATAAGACACAAATTAGGTCAAGTGGCATGGGGCGTCCCTTGTGGGGCCCCCCATACCCTTTTTTTAATTTAAAAAACTCTTTTTTTTTTTTTAAAGGCGTCTGATTTTTTGCTGGGCCGTAGGGTACGGCTAGCTGTACCCGGTACTGACGAGGGACAGCTGGGCCGTTTCGGGTACGCCTAGCTGTACCCTACGTCCCCT